>OX421419.1:7600341-7759967 GCA_949126915.1 Musotima nitidalis
AATGGTCTGACCAAAGACTCAGAACTATACTTTACTTCGGTATTGTGTCTAACCAGCTAATCATGCGGACCGGTATCATTTACCATATTCCATAGACACCCGAAATATATATATATATATATATACCTATACAGCAACGCGCTCCATTATAATGTATAGAAAATTCGCTTTGTCAGTGTGTTTTACCAAGTGGGTGTTCGTTCTATACGAACCGTAATAGTTAAATTTGCATACAACTTTAAAATCTGCGTTCTCGCGTTTGGCGACAAAACGCGGTGCAGTGAGCAAACCGTCTTAACTACTTATTTATATTTATATCGATTTATATTGTATTGTATTTACGATTTTGGAATTTTAATACATTTTATAGGTGTCTTTTAACATTTGCATTGCATTGTGCCCACTAGCTACTCTTTTCTGAAATCTGATTCTGTTATAGGGTCCCGCCGCCGTCGTTGTCGACGCGTGTGATTCGCGTGACGATCCGCGTGGCTTGCGTCAGTGCGCTGCTTTACGCGGGCTATCGGCTGCTGCCGCGACGATGGCTGCCCTGAGGGTTCCCAAGTGCACAGGTAAGAGGGGATTGGAGGTCAGAACAGATGACCGTCGTGTAATCATAGCAATATGCCATCCCACTAACAGCGGTTAAAATCTTTGAAGTGTGTTTTATTTAGTTATATTTTGTTTCTCTCATAAGTATGTATGAATGAGCGTGTCTGGGGGTTGATTTTCCAAAATATGTGGTGTAACTTATAAAGCCGAGACTAATCAAGGTTTTTTAACCTATAAAATAGTTCTGAATATTATCTTGTCCTGTTTACTTAGGATTAACAAAAAATAATCTTAGACTGAATCTATAAACTGAATAAACTGACAAACATTGACAAATTCTGACAAAGAACCCATTTGCTTTTATTTCTTTATTATTGTACCGCTCATATCTCTTTCATTGTTGTTAAAAAAATATATCGAATTTAAATTTTGTGTCTGAATGTTTGACGAATCTAAACGATCATGTTGATTTTAAAGACAATAAAGTATATTTTATTTTATTTTGCTTTTTACGACACGCTGGGGTGTCTATGAGTTGGTAGAATTCTTCGGAAGAGAAAGTACCGCACGACAAAACCAGAAAAAATATAAGATTCTGAGGCGATCAGAATAATAAATCATTCAGATTTTTTTTTAATATTGAAAATAATTGATGAATTCAATCGCATTTTTACGTATGTTTATTGTTTGCAGGATCAATACTGCTTCCTGACTCTGAAAAATGGTATACGATAACATCATCATGGACTATGAGTGAATTCTACGGAAAAATTCGAAAATACATATTATTATTATTATCAATGTAATTGTTTTTGAAAGTGGGCACTTTTAATTTTATATATATCTACCCGGATTGCAATCTTGTTGACCAACAGCTTCTTAGCAAACTGGCTAAAAAGTTACGACTTTTAACTGCTCTGTGTGACTCCTAGGTACATTATAATTATACTTGTAACTGTCAAAATATATTGCGTTGAAACTTTAGCGAAACTCAAAAGTACGAAATAAGAACAGTAACGATACAAAATAATCAACAACTTTAAGAATATGATCGCGTTGTAGTTTTGAGTTCCGTTTGACGAAAGTAATGCCATTTTACTATATAATTATTCTGACTTGAAATTGAGCTGACCCTACCTACTATATGAAATCTCATGCGCAAAGCCTAAAGCTTAAAGTTTCTACTTATATACATTATTTAAGTCCGAATTTAAAACGCAAATTTAATGGATTTTTTGTAATAAGTAATTGATATCCTGTTTAATAACACATTATGTGTTGTAAATCAGAAGTCTTCCCCGACTTTACTGCGTCCCCTTAGGAGAGCCGAACTTAAGACGCTCTTTTATTTTTAAAACTAACCCGAATTTAGTAGGCCCCTTTAAGTAACGGTTAGGTTACGTAAGGCAGATGTTATTTTTATATACTCTTGAATAAGTCGGTACGAAAATTGAGTATTTCTCCTAAAGTGACAAAAGGTCTATGAATAATATTATAAACCATCGCTATACAGTCAATCGATTAAGAGGACGTTATCCAGATGGAATAAAAACGCGTCCTGGATGGTTGTAAGTGGCTGGTTTGGTTAATAAATAAACTTTTCCATTCGGGCGATTCATAGATATTACACATATACATATTTTAAATAATTATGACTTTGCACACTAAGCAGTATTAAAAAAACTAAAGTATAGAATTATGATATTTCTATTCGATTTCGATTTTGTGCGCAGAAATAAATTATTAAAATTTTCGATGATCCGATTTTAAATTTTACAACACTGATATGTAAGGTCGAATGTTGCTAATATTCAGCTGTTTTCGTATTTCATTAAAGATATCCAAAAAATATATTTTATTATGTTAAAGCTAAAACTGACATAACTTAATTTTTAAACGATAAATATTACTTTGATATAAAATATTATATACTTACATATTTTAAATAATTATGACTTTGCACACTAAGCAGTATTAAAAAAACTAAAGTATAGAATTATGATATTTCTATTCGATTTCGATTTTGTGCGCAGAAATAAATTATTAAAATTTTCGATGATCCGATTTTAAATTTTACAACACTGATATGTAAGGTCGAATGTTGCTAATATTCAGCTGTTTTCGTATTTCATTAAAGATATCCAAAAAATATATTTTATTATGTTAAAGCTAAAACTGACATAACTTAATTTTTAAACGATAAATATTACTTTGATATAAAATATTATATACTTACCTAGTTTGAGTAGCGGTACATATTTATTACGAAATATTTCTAATACAACTGAACTAAGTTACATAACACAAAAGAAGTCTTATATTTTAAACTTTTAATGGCGCCATGAATGACAAAATAGGTTTCAGCAGTCACACAGACATTGACGCATTCTATTTAAAGAAATTGCATTTTTAGTTACACTCTTACTCTATTATCTCAATATGGAACTGGCGTGGTTTAGCATAATAAAAACGTGACATGCTATCTCAGTCGTTCACATTTATTAAGGGCTAGTATATCCCTTATACCACGTTTCTGAAGCAACAGCAGGCATTTGGTACCTAATACTGAAACTGGCGTTCGTTGTTTTTCCGTAATAGCTTGTTTTTTATATTTATGCAAAAACAGGCTACCAACAGATAGATCACACCTTCGTACAAATTCTCGTACGGAAAGTTGATATAGAATAAATGTCTGTGATGTTCTTATATTTTTATAATTACAAGTCACACCACATTGTTGTCTAAAAATTGTGTTGTCTTTTACACAACTTCGCTAGAATCACCTACTTAGTGAGGTTTCCGAACCGGTTGTTCGTGCGCAGGTGTGGACCTATCCTGATACTAAGAAAGTAGCTATTTACGAACGCCTCTCAAGTTAACTTAGGCAAACATTGACCTAATTTGTTTTTATTATCTTTATCAAATAGATGTGTCTTCACTTAATTTCAATTGACGAGTATTTTTTTTCAAGCTGTAAACAGCAAGGTACGGATTAATGTTATTGGCTCAATTTAAGCTCGAGATATCAATTGTTAGGTGTCTAACTTTTAAGGGTGATTCGATGTTGGTTAGATATTATCCTTAGTGAAAACATATTACTGTGTCTGTAAAGTGTCTAAAATTATTATAACTAGATATTTATGTATATTTTGTTTAAATGTCACTAAATTAGAAATGTGTGTATTTGATATTATAATATGTAAATAAAATTGATTCCATTTAAATTTAATAACTATCAATCGGAAATAATTGTACGAAGTGAGATAAGACATTTTATTATTTTTAAATAATTTACGGACTCTATTTTAATTTTGATCTTCAAGGAAAAATATCTGAAACAAGTCATTAATTATATAACTTAGGGCGGCTTGCACCGACCATTGTCTAAGCTTACATAATTATGCTTTGTTTATTATTAATTGGTTTATTGTTTCATGCAAATCTTTCAAACTGATTTGATTGACTTTCGTGCAAGCCAACTTCAAAAATAAATGTAACACTTATACATATTATAAGTAGGTTAAAAGATTTAAACTTAGTTGATTTAAACGTTGAATGCTATAAATTGATTTTATTTGCTCAAATATTTGGCTCTTAACTAATATTTGTATAAATTACTATTATAAGGTAAAAAGTATTTGTATAAATGTCACAAAATTTTTCTTTTTGTAATTTCAGTTGTCAACGCGTTAATGTTGTCGCAGGTTATAACTAGTTGTACTTATAAATACACTGATACAATCGTTATTGTAAAGCTCTGTGATAGATAATGTATATTAAAAATAAAACTTCCATCCATATTACAGAACGAAATGTTTTTTTGGACTAGCTTCTCTTATATTTCTTCGCTATAGGTCATCATCGTCATATTTCAGCAAATTTACATAAATTTTAAACATTCCAATATGAATATCCGTTTAGTAGTTTTGGAGTTACAATGCTAACAATATATAATGGAATATAACAATATCAATGAAGTCTCATTGTGATCATTAGTCAACTTTTCCGAACCAAAAAGTCAGCTTTAATGTGGATTAGTACTAAAACAAGTCTAGCATTAGGTTGCGTGCACCAGGGAGTTGCGAGAGATATTTTTGTTTAGAACCAATGGAATCGCTTAATTTTTCTAGATTTGGTCAGTGCAGTAATTCAATCGGTTCTCAACTCATTTCTCGCAACGCATCCTCGCGCTGGTGGAAACGCAGCCTCAGGAAATGTAATTGCAATCGTATTTTCAATAAAAATATTGGGTAAGTAAAATTTCAAAAAGCTTAGTTCTAAAAGCACTACAAATTGAAAATCGCAGCATACGGTCAAAAATAAAAGATTAAATTGTCGCAAAACTATATAGAAATATGCGTCGACTTACCAAACTTTTTAGTTCGAACTTTGATAGTCTGCACAATATCAAGATGGATAGTATCTACTGCTCTTAAGAATTAACGGGAATGATCGCCTGTGTACAAGTGTGTACAAATTAAGTAAGCAGTTAGTAATAAAATTTGTAAACAACCGTTTTTGTTTAGGCATTGAAGGTAAAACCTTTTTTTGGGTTATGGTTTTAGAAATAAATATGCATTGACAAGACGACCAGGAATAAAAAAAGGCCAGTGACAGATCAAAAATGGCATACTAACAGTAGTACAATACAAAAAAATACAAAAATTATTAAAAAAACCATGACCAAATTTTCCGTGAAAATAAAACATTCAACAAAATATGAGATATCAAACATGCTGTATTCTTAGAAAATTCAACCGTTTGTTAAATAATTCCAGTGAAAAGTTCGGTAAGTATTAGTACAATGTAGTAGCATCCTTTACATCTACTATACAACATGGCACAGAATTAACGCACACAATTAAGACACCCCAATTAGAATATTTAATTATAATTAAAAAACATGCAAAATAATTTTACTTTTATTTAATTAAATATGGTTTATTTAAGTTACTAGTTATACTCATCGAGGGCAAATCGTATGGGCATATTAGCGCTTTAGCCTACCGACCTACACACACAGAGAGACACGCACGCACACATCGCTTAGCACCAAAAAGTGCCGCAAAAAAAAAACAAAAAATAAAAAAAATTTTTTTTTAAAAAAATTACCTATTTTTTAAATATTTTTAATCGATTGAGTAGCCGATTTATAACAAACTACTTTCTTGGTGTAACCCTTATTCTGTTACATGTTGTATATATATTATTCTATCACAATAATTGAAATTATTCGTAAACAACCTTCAGATATATCATCATCTCAGCCCATATACGTCCCACTACTGAGCACGAGCCTCCTCTCACATATCAAGGTGTGAGGGTATTGGGTCATATTCCACCACGCTGACCCAGTGCGGATTGGTGGAGGCAGGTGTATGGCGTCCTGCTGTTAGAATTTATCAAGCCGCCCATTAGGCCTCTAACATGGCTTAACGACTACCACATTTAGTGATAACCGGGACCAACAGCTTAACGTGCCTTCCGAAGCACGGAAGCGCTCGATATCAAATGCCACACAAACGGTCACCCATCCAAGGACTGACCTCTATAAACTCTGCTTTACTTCGGTGATCGTTTCCGATCACCTAGCACCGCAGAGCTACGAGCGCTTCAAGATATTTCTTTTTTTATATTTTAAACGAAACATTGTAAGTTTTGATATACTAGTAGGTAAATAAATTATGAACAGTTATTATTCATTGTTGTTTATTCACCTACAGCAATAAATATCGTAGCACCAAAGAGATGTTCCTCGCAGTTGAATTTGCCCAAGACTGCCTCAGTACTCCAAAATGATGGTCGAGCGACTGTGGTGCTGCTCGGCACCGTTCACTTTAGCAAACAGTCAGTGGAAGAAGTTTCCCAGGTGACCTTTTCTATACTAATATTATAAAGAGGAAAGATTTGTTTGTTTGTTTGTTTGTTTGTAATGAATAGGCTCCGAAACTACTGGACCGATTTCCAAAATTCTTTCACCTTTGGAAAGCTACATTATCCCCGAGTAACATAGGCTATATTATATTTTAAAAAAAATTAGGTATCCTTACTAAAAATCCAATAATGTAACCCAAGGTGTAAAAAAATGACCTGAAAAATTCCTTACGTAGCGTGCGCAGCGAAAACTATTGATGATAGAACAAAATCATGTACTACGACTTTGCAGAACTCATCATTATCTACAAAAAGTGTCGCGACAGCATATGTCTAAATATTATAGTTACGTCACAGTAAGCGGTTTTTTATTCTAAAAATTTAATTTATATGCCGCCGCTTGAAAAGGCTCTATATTTGTACCTTGGTATTAATCCTTATGAAAAAAAATTACTTTATATTCAAGACGGCTTCAATACCTTTTTATAACTTTTTGAATTATTCAATTCGGACATTTCATTTGGAAGATATCACGAGTTTAAAAATGCAAGTATTAGAAAAAAGTCGCTTGGTTGCCGCTCACCGCGCTCAGCTAGCCAGCATGCGATGTAGGCTCACTGGGGTACGGAGGGGGGGGAGTCAATGTAATAATATTATAAAGAGGAAAGATTTGTATTTTTGTATGTAACGAATAAACTCAAAAAGTACTGGACCGATTTTAATTTTTTTTTTCATTAGAAAGCTACATTATTAGTGAGTAACATCGGCAAAATTTTAATTTGTAAAAAAATAGGGTTTCGTAAGATATATGGGTTTTTCGGACACAAAGTGTAAAAAATCAACCAGGACAGTTACTCATTTTGCGTACGCAGCCTAAACTATAAAAGACTATATCTACTAAAAAGTCCGCGACACACTATACCTATCTATGTCGAGTGAGGCATAACAACCATTTTTTTATTGTACTACATTTAAACGCATTTAATTTACTTATGATATTAATCCTTATCAAAATAATCATCACTAAGTGCAGTTTATGTAGATAATAAGTATTTAGTCTTTGAATGATCAAAATTTGTCGTTTGGTTTTGAAGTTATGGCGAAATTAAATTATTACGATTTCTGCTGCACGGCGCCCTATCACGGGTCGGGGCTCCCGACCATCAGTTTATTTTGTTACCTGAAAATAATTTTACGTCAAATGTTGTTTATAGAGAAGCTTTACAATAATCGCTTTAGTTATCTATCCCAAAACAACGGGTTGCACTCCGGGCCGGTAGGAGTGAAAACTTAGTATTAATTACATTTAAATATTTTCATCATTAACAACTTTAACATCCACATAAAGACAATCTATGCAGCCTGCGGATAATGACTGCGTCGTCGTAGTGTCGGTGTCTGTGAATTGACCTGGGAATCATTTTGCTGACCGTGTCTTTTCTGGGCAGGCATTTTGTAGCGGTAACCGACATCCACGCGGGCGGAGCCGCGGGCGACCGCTAGTTCTTAGTATAATTCTAGATTACCTAAGGTCAGTCAGTTAAAACCTGCCGTCCATTAACTAGAAGGCCATTATCCCTCTGTCTGTAATTTTTGATATTTGAACGCCATTGTATGTATACAGTAGCATTTATAATAAACGCAAAAGGCGGCAGAATATGAGACAGTATTTTATATGTCTTCCTAGAAGGGCTCTAAGCATGTCCCATGTTGCACGGGCCACAGCCAACGAGAAAGGGATTAATGTCGGTGTTTAAGCCCGCAAATGTTGTTCAAAAATGTTCATATTATCGAATTATCCCAACTAATTAATTTCTAATGATAGTACCTACCCAGTTCGTCCAGTACTATTGGGATAGAAAAGAAGATACTATGGCCGGGTTTTTAGAAGAAGGCGGAAGGTTTAGATAAATATTGTCTATATTAATTATATACTTGATTTTATCAGATAGTAAAAGTCCTAAACCCTAATGGCATCCTAGTGGAACTATGTCGACAAAGAGTATCGATTTTGGAGTTGGATGATAAAAAATTCTTAGAAGATGCAAAAAAATTTGATGTCAAGAAAATGAGGTAAGATAATTATATCATATCATCGCGGCATGTCTTCTTTTATTCACCTTGAGTCTTTCGTCATCGACTCATCTACACCCTTCTTCATATCTGCTTCACACACTAATCCATAAAAATTTCGGTCGTACCCATAGAAATCTTAATAATATAACAATAGAAGTGCTGTGCGCGCTCTAAATCGCTGGCGTAGTGGTGTATCGTATGGCAACAGTACATCCAGAACTATTAAATACATTGCCAATTTCGTTCGTTATATCTGAATTGTACTTCACTACAAACAATCAATATAGTGTTCGAGAATAACTTGTACTCCGTAGTGAATGACAGCAACGTCAGTCCAAATTTTCAAATTGAAGACACGCGTGTCTTTCCAAACTGGTAACATATGTGCCTTTCGAAATTAGCGACATGTGCTCCGATAGTTTTAGATTTCTATGGTCGTAACCAGAAGGGGTGAAGGAGAACCTTGCGCTAATAATCAATATTCTTTACTCTTCTTCTACCCTGACTTTCGTCTCTTCTCATAATAATATGAGAACTATACCTACACGTATATCGTAGATTTTTATGTGGGAACTCGTTATTTATTAAATTGAAGATGTTATTTGTGGAAACAGTACAATTTCAAAATAAGATACAATAGGAATAAGTACACAAAAAATCAAACACATAAAATTTTGAAATATGCCTGTGAACTGGTAACACCAGTAAATTTGTAAATTATTAGTTTCTTAGTATATTCGGACATTGAATGAAGACTTCCTGAATTGAATTGAATTCAAAAACTTTCATTTCATAAACTATTGCACATTGCATGACGTCAATATTAATTATAAAAAAACAATCGAAATATAGATTACACTGAAATTTAAACTACGTGAGCTTAAATTTACTTACATGCAACAAAACAATTTGAAAACAATAAATATTTAAGTGTAAGTGAATCTAAGTCCTAGTTCCGAGCCACCGTTCTGTAAGAAGAACTGGTAAGAAACTCACTCTTTGGTTGGGTACTTTAATTATAATCTTCATAGATTATATTTAGATTACTTACTTGTCCCTAGGGCGGCAGTAAAAGGTCAAAATGTAGTGTCAGGAATGTTGCACGCCATGCTCCTAAAGACATACGCAGATATTGCCAAAGAGCTGGGAGTTGCTCCAGGTGGTGAATTCCGAAGAGCGTACCAAGAGGTAAAGTAGATCTAGCGGAAAAGTTATTTCGAGTATATTTCTTCTGGTGCATTTGGGGCACGAAGGGGCACAATATGTGATCAAAACGTATGGGGAGATAGACCCTGTTTTGAAAGTTATTTTTGACCAATAAGTGTGGACTGTTACTTTTGCCATTTACTTTTTTATATAGCATAGCTATATCAAACAGTCCACGGCGATCAATCAAGCTCAGTATTTTTTGGTTGCTCAAGGATGTATGATAATCCTCCGCAGTTATGTTATAATATAATCATAACCATCTTATAAGGTTTTAGAGAAAGGGCATGTCAAAAGTACCCTAATAAACCGACGGGCGTGTATGAAAAGGTTAATTAGTGAGAGTGTATGGGAAAAGGCGTGACAATAGATATGTATTGTATACCTATGTTCGTCTCTTATGTTTCAGATGAAAAGTATTCCGGGCTGCAAATTGTTTTTGGGTGATCGGCCCATACAAATAACAATTGCCAGGGCATTTCAATCACTTAGTGTCTATGAACTCGGGCAAGTGCTGTACCACTTAACTACTGCTAATCCAAAACCACTAGAGTACGTATTTTATTATTTAGTTGGTGTACATTATTTTACTACAAAACATTTTTATATAAAAAAAAGAAATTTAATTAAAATTATCTTCTCAGTAAAAACCAGTTAGAGAAGTATAAGGACAAAGATTTTGTCCAAGCTCAATTTGAAGAGATTACGCGAGATGTCCCCGCTTTCAAGAAGATATTTCACGTATTCGTCGACGAACGAGATAAATGTCTGGCGTACTCGATCCAAGAATGTGTCCGTACTAGTAAGTAAATGAAATTTAATTTGTTTATTACATTTTAATAATATGTCTTTAACTCCTGTCATTTCGCAAATTACATTTGATATTAAGTGCTCTCGAGATAGATATTTCTTTCTTTGCATTACAGTAACTGATAGCCCTCGTGTCTTAGCGGTCGTTGGAATGGGTCACGTTGATGGAATAATGAAATACTATGGTAAAATGAAACAAGAAGACATAGTGCCTCTATTATTGTAAGTTCTGTAATCGGTAGTATAGTATCGTCTTACCATGAAGAATCATTAGAAGTGGCGGTAGTAAATTATATATTTTCAAGTATTTCGTACTAGTTTTATTAGTTAGTATCTACAAAGTCAATACATTTATTATATGTTACCCACTATTTAGTCTATGGGTCGTAGATTCGCTGTCTGGAGCAGTGGGAGTTCTACATGAAGCACGAACAGGACTTTTTCTCACGAAGTTTATCGAACACCACGAAGTACTAAATTCTATAGACAAAACTCAATAAAATACTCCCAATCTTAAGAGAAAGACTCTTTAAGATTTGCTCGACTCATGGCGGATCCCTGCGACCAAAATTTTAACTTCTAAAATGTTGGTACTAGTTAGAATTCATCTAGATTCTAAAGAAATATGTTCCATACATCGACAAGACAAGATCGTGCGCTTTAACTGAATTAGATTTTGTTCTCTGTCCTATTTCTTTTTACAACAAGACACTAAAATGCATGCTTATTTATTATTTTCAGTGCCAGATAAGGAGCTAATACTAAAGAGTTGTCATTCTCTTGTAGGCTTAAGACATATTATGGTTCGATATCTACAAACCCGATTATTCAAACCTCAATTTGTAATATTCATTAAATTATTATACAGTTAATCGTTTTTTTCTTTCAGCGTTCCACCCCGCCCATATTATACTGTGTTATTAATGAAGGGAGTAAAATTCACGTTTTATTTTTTGTTGTTTTTATTTCTGTATAGACTGGTATTTGGATAAGGATTAATAAGTGACATTAAAGGATATACCTTAAATCACTATTTTTATTTATTGAACTCATGAGGATGGTAGGCGAGGTGAGGTAGGGCAAGGAAAGTTTAATTTCTATGGTAGGTAGGATGTACAGTACATTCATTTATCTAATGTAGAAAAGCTACTTCTGTGGCCCATCGTATTAAGCCACAGATTAGCAAAGGACTCTCTCTCTGTTTATACCAACACTAAACAAGTTCTAAATAAATAATATTGAACTGGTTGAAACTAGTCGTCCTTACTGCAAAAAATAACATACTTATCCTTTAGCTATAAAAGCATTTAGCATACTTATAAGGGGAGCTAGGTATACGGAAAATCTTTAAAATTCATCATCTCAGCCATTTGAAGTCCAATGCTGAACATAGGTCTCCCCAATTGCATTTTACGTTGATCGATCCTATGCAGCCTGCATCCACCAGCTCCCCGCCGCCCTGACCAGATCATCGGTCCATCGCGTGGGGGGCCGCCCCCTTCTACGTTTGCTGATTCGTGTTTGCCATTCAAGAACCTTAACGCCCTATCAGTCGTCGATTCATCGAGCTATGTGGCCTGCCCACTGCTACTTCATCTTGCAAACTCACTTCGCTATGTTGGTCACTCTAGTTCTCCTACGGATTTCCTCATTTCTGATTCTACCACGTAGGAACACTCCGAGCATTGCTCATTTCATTGCACGCTGAGCGGCTTTGAGCTTCCTTATAAGGCCCATAGTCAGACACCACGACTCAGTCCCATACGTCATCGCTGGCAAGTGGCAACTGGCAACACAATGGTCGAAGACTTCCGTCTTGAGAAACTGAGGTATTTTGCACGAGAAGATTTTGCGTAGTTTCCCGATCCAAAAGCGACTTCGCTATGACCACTATGTCGTCGGCAAATCGAAGGTGAGTCATAAACTCGCCATTGATGTTGATGCCGTACTTTTCCCAGTCCAGTAGCTTGAAAACATCCTCCAGAGCAGCAGTGAACAGTTTCGGTGATATGATATCACCCTGTCTCACGCCTTTCTGCAAGAGGATAGGTGGCGTTTCTGTATAAACTCCTCAGCACTTCAATATATTGATGATCTATGCGGTATCGCTGAAGGGACTGAAACACTGCCCTGCTCTCAATTGAATCAAAGCCCTTCTCATAGACCACAAACGCTAAGCAAAGTGGCTTGTTAAACTCTTCGGTCTTCTGTATAACCTGCCGCAGGGTGTGTATTTGGTCTATGGTTGAAAAGCCTTGTCGGAAACCGTTTTGTTTGGGAGGCTGCAAGTCGTCTAACCATTGATCGAGACGGTTCGTGATAGCCCGTGAAAACAACTTTCTCAAAACGACGTGGCGCAGCAGCGTGATTGGCCTATAATTCTTCAAATAAGATTTATCTCCTTTCTTGAAGAAAAATACAACCAAACCACTGTACCACGCCTGTGGCGTACGTTCCTCGAGGATTTAAGAGCTTCTGGAGTATCTACAATGCAATTGCAATCTGTGTAATCAATCATGCATCAGCTTTATTTGTGAAGTGTTTCCAAAACAATTGCGTTCCTACTTACATTCAAAAGTGATAAGCACGTCGTATTACAGGAGGCGACGGATTAGACAGGGGCCGGTTTATCGGGGGTCCACTGTAGGTATACTGAACCCCGTCGTCGTAAGTTAAAGAGACAAAGGCTAGAAATCTATCATTAAGCATTTCAGAATAGCTATGTGGCCAATGCGTAGTGTGACGTAAGAGGTAGAGATAATATTTAATTTTATAATAATAATATTTGTAGACTGGCTATATATATGTAGACATAAACAACTCGTATGCAAATATAATAATTTTGTCGAGAAGACGCTTCGTAGCCGTAGCGGGACTAGGGGCGGCGCGGGGCATGAATACACGTGTACCGATAGGCGTGTGCGGAGGTGAGACGGCGGGCATAGGGCTGCGCGGGATGCTTAACTTAACTCCTACGCAGCGCGCAAAAGCTGTTCGCGCTTTACGTATTTAATTTTATGTTAACTCCTACGCAGCGCGCAAAAGCTGTTCGCGCTTTACGTATTTAATTTTATGTTATTTACCAACAAATCCAACAAAAATATCTACTTAAGTAAAAATTATTTATGCTGTTTAATTTACTACCAGCCGACCAGACTTTAGTTTGGCGGCGTGTTTTGTAGTTCGTTTCATATCGTATTAGAGGAACTATTCGATCAATTTACTTAGCTATTTAAAAACTATTACACTCCGGAACAACACGTGTTATTTTTAGAAACCATCTACATACTGTGCAGACTATCAGCAGTCGAACCAAGAAATGCAAGACCACTAAGCTCTAGAATTCGCTGCCTGCTCATGTTTTTCCTATTTCTTACAATCTCGGGTCTTTTAAGCGGGGCTTGAAACGGCATTTTAGCAGGCCGTTATGAGTGAGTGCGCTTTGTACCGTGCTTATTTCACGGTATGAAGCGCCTGAAAAGAAAACACAAAACTGCTCTTTATAATATGTTTATCGAATCCATACTTCAATCTGTTGGCACTCATAACGAATGGTCATGCTCTATGTGCATTACAGCAAAGTACTTCCAATGCTTTAACTATAATAATTATTTATATATTAATTATTAATAAATAATATAAATTAATTATTATTAATTATTATTAAATATATTTATATATTAATTTATACATCATAGTACAATGCATGACACCTTGCTTAGGTACGGAAATAAGCCTGATAAGATTCTATTCTACTTGAGTTTGACGGACTCCATAACTAAACTATTGAGTACCTACTGGCTCATATTACTGAACGAAACGAACAACGAATATACGCCCGGTTCGGACTACTCACCTTTCCATCAAGTTAAAAGGTTTTGAATATAATACAAATTGATTGTGTAATCGGCTTAAAGGATTGTGCTCCAAGCCAGTGACTGGTATAAATAAATAGGAACAAAATATAAAAACAAAATAAATATTGTTGATGAAAAGTTGTCAGAGTATATTGGTTTTACATAACTTTAATTAAATACACGTCTCAAATAAGAAAAATGTAGTATTCATAATAAGTAAGCACATAAGCAAGTGAGCTCCGAATTGTCAAATATTCATAAACAATCTTAGTTCTCAGGTTAGTTTAGGTATTTTACCTATTTCTTTATAAATTTACAAAATCTGGTGTTAAAATGTTACTCATATATGGATTATTGTTATTTCTGCAACTCGAATTATCCCACAATATTGAAAGTGAATGTGGATGTGGGGTTAGTAATGAGCGTCGTTCTGCTGCTGCTCAAAGTGCCAAAACTTGCAACATCGAGTCCAAAAATGAGGATGATAATGAAAAGTTTGAACAATGTACCACACCGGATCAAAACAAATACAATATCAATCAATTTTTAAAAATTAAAGAAATGGTTCTTATACCTTCGGGTCACTATCAAGTAGGAACTAACGACATGATAATTGAAAAGGACAACGAAGGACCAGAGAAAATCGTCCACATAAAAAGTTTTTACCTAGACAAATATGAAGTGTCCAATAAAAAATTCAAACAATTTGCCAAAATAACAAATTATAAGACTGAAGCAGAAACATTTGGAGATAGTTTTGTATTTGGTTTATTCCTCAATGATACATTTAAGGACCAATTGAAAGATTTTAGAGTTGTACAAGCTACTTGGTGGTATAAAGTTGTAGAAACTAGTTGGAAACAACCTTACGGTCCGGATTCCAATATATCAGGTATGAACTTTTTATCAGCTTTAATATTGAAGTAAATATTGTTATTCACATAATACTATAAAGTTTGGCTGAGCTATTTAGAGAATATAAATTATGAACAATGTGTTAGTCTAATATTTTTTATTTAAATAATGTTAACAGAGCATATGGATCATCCAGTGGTTCATGTGTCATGGAAGGATGCAAAAGCTTATTGCGAGTGGCGTGGAGCACGCTTACCCACAGAGGCCGAGTGGGAAGCAGGCTGCCGGGGAGGACACCGGGGGACAAAGTACCCTTGGGGTGACAAGCTGTTCCCAGACAAAAAATATATGTAACTAACCAATGAGTAAGCTACTATGTGAAAATGATTGTACTGACAATTTTATTACCTATGCATGACTTTCTTTTTCATGTTTAGACCAAAACACTTCTAAAATACCACACCACTTTCTTAAGCTAAGTGTGGCTATGCTAAAAAGAAATATGCACTAGAGCCAGGTTGAGCTATGAACAAAATGTGGGATTTTATGCAGTGTTTACACATTTTCTTGATCACCTATCACTCCCATGTTTATAAAAATAAAGCCTGTATCATAGTCCACACATGGCAACACAAACTCTGGAAATAATTGACAATCTATCTTTTTTGCATGAACAAAGCTGTATAAGATGACATATTTACATATAATTATGAAGGCAATAAAATTTTCAGTAGAACCATTAATGTGGTAACCATCTCAGAGAGGTGTATCATTCAATTTTAGAAAGATTGTCTCATTTCCTTTTACTACTCCAAAGGGAAATGGGTGATTGCTATTAAAATCTATCACATGAGATGATTTCATTTAGCTTAAACAAAATCTTTACGGAGTTCACTGTTATTTATAGCCTGTGTGTTGATGATTGAAGATCATTATTAGATTATGACGATAAAGAATTAAGAAGTGTATTCTCAGTTATACGAAAAAAAAAGTTTTAGTTAATTCAAAGTTTCTAATATTTTTTAGGGCTAACATTTGGCAAGGAACTTTCCCTAACTACAATTCAGCTAAGGATGGTTATATAGGCACCAATCCTGTGAATAATTTCCCTGCAAATGATTTTGGCCTTTACAACATGGCAGGGAATGTTTGGGAGTGGACTGAAGACTCTTGGTCTGAGAGCCTTGTAAGTGAAGAGGATTATTAAAACAGTTATTTATTATTAGCATTGCATTATACATTCTAATCCTTTTTTCAGCCTCAAGAGAAAGTAAAAAAAGGTGGCTCATACTTATGTCATAAGTCCTACTGCTACAGGTACAGGTGCTCAGCACGATCTCATAATACAGAAGACAGCTCAGCAGGAAACCTTGGGTTTAGATGTGCCAAATCACTCTGAACAGTTTGCCATGGCTAACTGAATGTCCATGTTAGAAGACTTGTACTTAATGTAATGCAACTTTATTATTGTATATGATAAATCTTATTGTCTAGAGATCTGATATTCCATATTAGTCTTCCAATAGTAGTTTTTAGTATATATTGAAAAATTTGATAAATATTACATCCTATTATATAGAGAAGTAGTTGACTCCAGTAAGGACAACACACATCTAATCATATCAATTGTGATTTTTTTTGATACTTAAATAAAATAGCCAAGATATCATTGTGTTTTTTAATGCCACAAACAAACAATTTCGACTAATATTCTCTAGATATATTACTGCTGACATCTATGTGTGTAGGTCTTATACAACACCGGTTTAAATTAATCATGCAATTATTCAAATTATGAGCCCATTCAAGTACATATACTTTTTAAAAGAGCATTGGAATGTTTCAGTTTTAACTGTCAGATAAGGTTTTTAGGCATTACTGCCTTAAATTTTGTTTTTCACTTACATACTTATATTATATATTGGAGGTGACATGACAAGAGTGCCTGTGTGTTGAAAAAAAATGAGTTTTAGGGCTATAAACTAGAAATAGATAAAAGGTAATTAAACTCGGACATAAATTACTTAGAACTGTATTTATTTGCATATCTTTGTATAAAAATTACAATAGGTACATAAACCGATTTCAATATGAATGGAGAGAAAAGTACAAAAGTGGCTAGTGTATGTTAATCATTTGCACCCTTAAAAATAAACACTGCTTGGCAAGAATAACTAAGTCCTGTTGGGTATTAGACATTTACAACTAAATATCTAAATATTTAGCTAAACAGCAAGACTTACTCCATTGCCAGGCAATGTTCGTTATGAAGGGGATTCATGTTAGTGCTATGTGAGAGCACCTTAAGAATTTTGCTAAGTACAAAAAAAGGAAGACTATAAATAAAGGAAGAACTTCGATGGCTAATTCTACAAAACCCGTTAACTTGATCTTATATAATATAGATAATTTTGGTATTAAATAAAAGATAAATTAACAAAATAAATAAGTCAACACAACCACCTCAGTGTCATATACTAAATTACATTGAAATTGAATAACTAGATTTAAAATACAATTGTTGTACTTAATTATAATAAAAACAATGTGTAAAAGTCAATTAATACCACAACAAAAATGTTGCACTAAACATGAATGTGTTAAAACACATTTCCTATACAAACGCATTATAGTTGCAACAGGTTGAGCCGACATAATATTCTAAATTAACATTGCACCTTACAACATAACATAAAATTGATCTGCTATAAAATCTCTCAAAACTTCGGCAAGGTACATATACAGCTCAAAACTATAAGCACCCATTGAAGAACTCACAATTATTATGACCTTCATCCACAGCGAGCTCGTCGGCAGTCTACAAGCATCACCACTGAACAAAGTACTAACGCTATGCGATCACAAAACTAACTAAATATTTTAGAAAAAAATTTACACCATTGATACCTCCTAACTGTATGTACACTAGATAAAATCACATTAACTGCTAATAACGCTAGGGTAATGGAGCCGCTTGGAGTGCCCAAGGGGCGGTTTTCGGGAGACGGCGGACAGGTCTCAGGAGACGAGACGAGCTCGCGCCGGGGGCCTCCCTTGAACGGCTCGCGGGGCTCAGGAGGCGGCGCGACTGGCTCGTCAGTTGCCCGCCGGCAGCACGGGCCGCACCGGCCGCGCGCGTGTGCCGTCCGACAAACTGAACCCGTTCTTCGTTGAGCCGTTCTTGTAGGGCTCGTGTTCGATTTGAGTGGTGGCTGGTTGAGAAGACTTTGCTCGCACCTGTACAATCAAAATTATTGTAGTGGCATTTGTCATTGAAAAATCACAAAGATGTTTTCCAAAATACAAATTTTTGCATTGAAAATCCCCCAATGAAAGCCTCTCGCTGTCGGTGGAGCGAAAAGGTATGTCAGACTTTTATAAGAAAAAAATCATTGATGTTCTTTCTTTGTATCGCAACCAACTGGTCAGATGCTATGTCTATTAATTAAACGTTTCCGAATAGTTAATTTATTTAAACTGAAGCCACAAAGGCTGATGCAGTGCTAAGACTCGTATTTTCAGTAAAGGGGGGGTCTAGACTTGTTCTTTGCTGTCCTCTACAGCTACATCCAACGATTTATCTTACCTTAGGCTTGTAAGACTGGTCGTAGAAATCCTTGAATAAGAAGAAGAACATGACAGCGTGCATGCCAATCCACCAGACAAAGGCTCTCGGATAGTCGCAGTCGATGAACAGAAGCTGGAAGGCGTGCACCATGATGCCCACAAATTGTACCTAAACAATAACACATTTTTATTCATCCTGCGATTACTATGACGATTCTATCTAACCCATATAGTTCACAAGTTCATTCATGAATGCGAGGCTGCTATCCGAAGCACTTAAACTTCAGCAGAGCGGGATCATATTTGGTAGCAAGCAAGCATGCTTAGTAAAAGTTAGCAAGAAATTCGGTAAGGTCTCTACGTCTAACTAAATGCATAACAAGCAAGAAAATGCTCGAGCACTTTTAAAAAGTAATTAAAGACAAAAAATTTCTATTTAATAAAAGCAGAAAATACTATTAATAAAGTGGGTTTTTAACAATGTAAACGTACAGCAAGGTAAGCGAGCCTTAAAAAACAACGTTAAACAAGCTTGTTGTGTGTTTATTTTAAGGATTTCCATATCGTTAAATATGTATGAGTTTATACCAAGATTATCAAGTTCTTCACGTTATTTAACATTGAATATGTTCAAAAGATATGTTTGACATCTAATTGTGATATAATTATGCTGTTGACAGTAACTACAACCTTAACTTAAGCAGAAACTAGTTTTACATATTACGCAAATAAGATGATGTAACCTATATTTTAATGTTAGTTTGTTTCGAAGTTTTTGAATACAACTGCAGTGACGTAGAAATAATAATGAATGGTCTACACTCGTGTATATAGCACGTTGTGATATATGTGTTTGGGGAAATGTACTTTCAGGTGTTTCTCGCTCAAAGAACCTAATAGTCGACTCCATTTCACACTATTGCATATTTATATTACAAATACCCAAATTTCTGCTACTTTTATAGGCTTAGAGATTTGTCTAAAAATTTGAACAATGAAATGATAATGCTCGACAGCAAGAGCTTATTTCTCAGGACCATTAAAAACTCTTGCCTCATTTGCCTACATAATAATTACCTAACTCAATTCCTTAACCTAAACCTTACACGCATTGCCTTTGGTAAACTATAGTTAATGGCTTAATACAACTACATCGACACTTGGCGTGAATTTTTTTTTTACTATATAAATTTGGCTTGGCTTTATAAACAATATTTACTCTTAACACTCTACAGCCTTATTTAATGCAATTAGGAAATTAATAAAATTTACTTCAATACAACTTCATTCGTTTTGTCATCGAACTCGTTATCTTTGAAAGGTTCTAAAGCGTCGCCGCTTTTGCTGTTTTGTCGAGTCAGCAAAAGCGGCGACGGTTAAATTTGACTTCCTTAAAATGCGGTGCCGCTCAATAAACCTGAAATAATTTCGAAAGTTCCCGCCAAAACTTCTCGTTTAATCGTCGACTCGTGAATGAGACAGATATATCTACAGCTGGCATCTTATGATGGGATCAGTGAAACGAAATATGTTCATAGTAGCACTGCCTGTACAACACCCACGTACTTAAATAGATATAAATAAAGAATCTTTGGCATTGTCAGACACTCGTAACCGTAATAATGACGATAGCGGCAGCCTTCTATTAACTATTACTTCATGTATTACTAAAAATGTCATCAAAGATACCTTGAGTATTATGAAACTGAACTGATAATTAACGTCATGCTAGAAAATATTTTTTTTTCTGTACGTCTAAAAATATATAATTACATATATTTTTTACTTAGGTATGTAAAAACAGCTTGACATACAATTAAAACAGTAATATCGTACCATTTGCAGCGCAGTGAGGTATTTCTTCCACCACAAGTACTTTCTCGTTTGTGGACCCATGGCGGCGAGCAAGTAGTAAGAGTACATCACGATGTGTACGAAAGTGTTAAGCAGCCCGAAAAATGTAGAGTGGCCTCCGGGTGTGAACTTGACACCGAACCAGACCGACATCGGCATCACGCCGTGGTGAATCACGTGCAGAGTAGATACGTGATCGAACTTCTTTCTTAGAACGAAGAAGATCTGCAAAGTCCAAAAAGTAACGAGTTTAGTCTCCATCTATTGTTGGTACAGTTCGCGGAGCATAATTTGAACAATGACCTTGGATGCATAGTAACACATTATTGGTTCCCAATCGAAGTGCGGCAGGGGGAGGGTAACTTGTTACTATATCAACGCGGCGAAGCTTTGCTCGCAAATCAACCACCCGCATATATAATCTTTAGCCATAATGATTTTGCCGTCTTCAGGCATCAAGTTATTCAGTACGGGTTGTAAGATGCGAGTCGCTCTAAATATAAGCTCTAATTAAAATAATAAAATAGTAATGTCTTCTTACCGTATCAAAAAATTCTGTGAATTTTGAGAAATAGTACCACCAGCAAGCATGTACCATCTGTAAATTTTAAAATTATTTTTATTATTATTTTACTATTAGTAGTAGTGTTAAGGATTCAAAAGAAACATGCATTAAAAAAATGTTAGTGAAAATAATTTATTTGTACAGTTAGCACAGACAATAACTTAGTTTCAAAGCAAAAATAGTTCCCTCATTATAGTATATTTCAATATCTTTCTCACCTAGGTTCGCCTTTATGCTAATGAGCTGAGATGATGATTTTAATTGGTACTGAGCAATTATAATTTGATTAAATATTATTATAAAAAATATTATATTAAAAAAAAACAAATTTCGAAGCAATTTTGCATAAAGGCGATTTTAAATTATCAACTACAATACAACTTTTCAATGCCGCATTAAAGTTTAATTTGGTAGGTAGGCCATAGTTTCGGCTTGTGTTCTTTCATATAAATATAATTAAAAACAATTGAATAAGTTGACCTTCTCACTGCTGCTTGGCGTCTAACAAACTAACCGTTTAATATGTAACAAAATTGGTTTCCGTTCAGTATGTCAATAAAACGGAAAGACTGTCGTAAAGTAGTCAGTCAGAGCTTTTAAATTTACAATTATTAAATGTGAAAGTTAAAACAACTGCGATCGATTAAAAATTTTACTCTGTCTTACATAATATTGTCTATTAATTAGCTGCACAAACCCAATAGAAATAAATGATGTCAAATAACAAAAATGAAAATGTTATTGTCATATTCATTGCATTTTAAACATACATAAATGTTGCATCCCTGATAATTATGTAATTTTTGAATAAAATTTCCTATTTTAGGTATGGAAGATATACGTCTAAATAAATGTTTGAAGCATAAATTTTATCGAAATATATATAGTTTCAATTTGGTTATTTCTACATAAATAGTGAATTCGTTTTGTGGCAATCTCAACCACATATTTGAAGTCATTGTTTCCAATCAAATGCACAAAAAAACATTAAAAAGTAATTTTTGTATAAAATGATGGCTAACTTTTTAAATAGAAGGAAATCTTGAAATTAGTACGAACGTTTCATTAAGTAGTTATATATTTTCTATACCCAAAATATTGGTAGCTTATTTATTGGATTTTATAATCTTAAAATATTATAATGTAATGTAGGTTAATGATCAATGACAAGTATCCAACAATGAATATCAAACAACATGTGCCTGTTGCAAGAACATGCTTTTTATATCAAATGTATATTTTTAGATAAATTCCCAACTTGATTCTGATTGATGATAGCATGCTTCTGATGTAGGTCAGTGAATGATCAAGTTAGTAGTTACCCTACTTATTAAATAACTTAATAGTTGAAAAAAAGATCGAGGGGCTAGGTCAGTAGGCTTATGTTGACACCTCATGAAAAAATGTTATAATATTATGCAAAGGGATTTTTATTTAAAATACAATTTGATCTTATGTTTGCGATTTAATGTACCTATTTTACATTAGGTGACAGTGAATATTTAGACAGATGAATAAATCCTGTTGATTTCATAAAACAA
The DNA here is from genome assembly GCA_949126915.1 of Musotima nitidalis. NCBI lineage: Eukaryota > Metazoa > Arthropoda > Insecta > Lepidoptera > Crambidae > Musotima > Musotima nitidalis. The sequence continues at coordinate 7,623,099 of OX421419.1, forward strand.
TGTTTGAAAAAATATAACGGGTGTTCAAGAGAATGCAATGGTATAAATAACAAGTGGTAATTCACCCTCATTGTTTGTGGTTGTTTGGAGTGGTCCACTGGTTGACATTGATAGTTATACCTGCCTGTGAACCAGCCAGACGCCCCGATCTGAAACAATATGCCGTCACCTGACCCTAGTTATTCCAATATTTACAAAGACGATTACGGCATTGGCACATGCTTACAAGCATCATTGATATCATCCACTACACTGCATACAACCCCATGGATCATGATACTGTACAATATACACTAATAAATATATGTACTCAGTAATTCTGCATAAGTCCATAACCCAGTATAATTAAAATACAAGAACAACCTGTAAATTTTGAATTAATGGCTATACACAGTGAATTTATGTTAGTTTTGTAAACATTTGCCCAGGAATCTTTAGGTCACTTACTCTATTGGCTATAGGGTTGTCTGTGTAGTCTACGGGTTGACACTTAAAACTGTAATGTTTCAGCCAACCTCCCATCAAACTCTGGAGGTGGGGCAAATTACAATAAAAATTTAAGTTTCATAGGTTGTTAATCACCAACAACACTAGTTAAAAGCCAATTAAATAATTTATCAAAAGAGTACCTTTTTAAAAAATAATTTTATTGAAATTGAACAAAATATTGTATAACACACAGCACATTTAGTCCATAAGAAAACCGTGTTTTTACGATAGGTACTAGACACTGAAAAAACATATATCAGACAACACCAATACACAAACAAATATGACTAAGCAGAAAAAAAACTGTCTATAGTGGGAATTGAACCCGGGACCATAGAATGTAGGAGGGAATATACCATCCTCTATATGTATGTCAATAAAAAAAAAAAAATTGATTAAGAAAACAAAGACAAGATACAAATATATTACTATTTTATTTAGTAATTTTTTAAATGATGGTATAAACATGGTAGATTTGTGATAAATATTTACAACTATTTCACTTTATTAAGGTGTGTAGGGATCCTACCAAGACCTTAGAAACCGAAGCCAACCTCACCTGCAATGGTGCACCTGCCGATCAACGGACGAGGCTCTGGCAAACATAACAGTTCCAGGTAAGCGGCAATGGACTTGCCACCTATTACGTGGGACTAACAATATACTTGGCGAAATGTAGGCTTATATGCTTCTGCCTTCAGGGAAACAGGTGTGATTATACATATGTAACAACAACAATACACCTTTTTAAAGAATCAATCCATATATTGGTGCTATTATAGGTTATAAATCATATTATTTATAACAATTTTAAACTAGAACTAATAAAAATTAATAATTGTTTATTGACCACCTAAATTAGAAAATAATAAAAGGAAAATAAAACTTATACGTCTTGTCTTTGGCTATTGATTTTTTAACTTTCTATATGGATAAATAGCTTTGACTGGCATTGAACTTATCATCTTGAGACAAACAGAATAAAGAAAAGTGGGTATACAACGAAAAGTAGTAAATCCTTAAGCAAGTGATGGATTAAAAATATCTTTGTAACAATTCCCGCGCTACTATAATTTCCCGAAAAATCGATAAACTATTCAACACGACACATGTTTCGCCCTTACACAGGGCATCTTCAGGTAAAATGGGAGCCTCAGAACAACAATGTCTTCACGACCAACACAACCTCTCGTTTCAGCGTTATAGTAGCGCGGGAATTGTTACAAAGATATTTTTAATCCATCACTTGCTTACAATGGATTTCCGCAAAGTAACGCCTGAATCAATAAATTATTTAGTAAATCCTTATAAAACAATGGGATCATAGAAACAAACAAGCAATAATCAAATTATTTTACTAATATCAATAAAAATAAAGTGGTCTATATATGACTCATAAAACTATAGTGGTCTCCATTAGAATATATAATAATAATACTAAATAATATTGCCATTGTAACTGCAAAAGACCAAACAACAGTCAACAGAAATATAACTGATTATTTGGTGATTCCAGTCCAATAAAAGTTATTGCAAGTATATTATTATTTACCGCGGCCTCTGTATATGGATGCCTTTTACTCAGTAGAAGTCTGACACACCCTCCCGCTCCACCCACAGTGGCGGAAGGTCATTTGATGATTTTCCATCCAACAAAAAAAAGATACAATAAAAGAGAAATATGGAAATTTCTAGTATATTGGTAGGTTTATATATAAAATCATAATCTTACCTCATAAAACAACCATGTACTGAATATTACTTGTACCAAGTTGTAAAATATTAATACATTTTTTAATTCATATGGTTTTCTGTTTTCCATAAACCTTGGCCCTAAAACCTAGGAAACAAAACATACATGTATAAATTAGTTAATCAAGTGGTCACAAATATTATTACACTATTATCTTTAAGTGGAATACGATTCTTACCTTGACTAGATATACATAGCTTAAACATATTAATAAAGTAGGAAGAGGTGAGCTCATCAGAAACCATGGATTTGTTCTTGGGTCTGAAAAAAAATAAATGTTGTAGCACAGTCAATAGAGACCTATCAGATGGTTGGAATATATAGTGGATTTATTTTGTTATGACATGCATACAGAAATAAATATGATGCATTTAAAATTATAATACTGATGAAGAGTTTTTGAGAGATCAAACAATTACAGGGAATATATGGCAAATTTATAATATTTTTTTAATAGTAGTTTTACAGAAAAAATCCAGCACAAATATTTTAAGGATAATATTTCCTGTCCTGTTCCTGTATTGACAATATCCATATTAATGTGCAGTTACTTTCCAAAATAACATATAATGTTTTTCTAGCATAACTTATAAAGCTTTTTAAATACCTGCAGAATTGTTACCAAAATATATTAATGAACTTCCACTTAGAAGCATTTAAATTGAATGATACTTTGATTAAAAAAAAGATAAACTTTTATTTGGTATCAGGGGTACCATAATTACTGTTTGAAGAAAATTGGAATTTGCTTACCTCCATATTTGTCCATTAATACGTGAAAATTGTTGAGGTACTGAAGTATTAGCGCCATTGTGATGATACCTGAACAAATGAACACAAATTCTGTATCAGGGGGTAAATCATATTTAAATTCACAATTTTTAAAAATACCTTCTTGAACGAGAATACAACACACACTAGAACTCGTGTTATGACATGTTTGGCGCCTTTAGAATAATTATGATGTCAATCCAGTGGGTCTAACATATTTTATTTTTTAACCAGGAAAGAGGTTATTAACAGAATTCCCATTCAAGCGAGCAGGTCAGCAGAGCTAGGAAAGGATCTAAGGAACTAGGAAGGGACGGACGGGTGTCAGGAGGAAGACAGACAAGACAAGGTTTTTTTTAATAGTACGGTGTTCATTTACGGCCTCGGAATGGAACATTCCTTCCTTCCTCTCATAACCACAGAATAGATATAAGTATAGTACCTATACATGATTTCTGTAAAACTATTGCAACATAATATGATTCTTACTTTAAAATTAGTTAATAACTATATTATCAGTAAAAGTAGGCATTTTAATGTTTTGCATGTTTATAACAGAGAAAATCTGTCAGTTCTGTCGAATTCTAGTCGTCGATAAGTATCATTGATGTATCCACGGCTATCACTAAGTCATTGCTATCTAATAATATGTGTATCTGTACCTTATGAATCGAAATAAGTAGGTAGCGAATTTTATTTTTTAACGATATGTTTGTATTGCTGGTAATTATAACAACAGTTAGTTAAAATGTAAGAAAAAGACCATACTTTGTACACCAGTACATTGCACGTACCCAGTTTTGTAACAGTTGTAAGGAAAGAAAGATGATTATTAAGTATACAGCAAGAATAACTATCATAAGATTCATCAGTCTACGAGTATATCCTTACGGATTAGATAGATTATTGCAAGTAACCATCGATGTACAGTTTTGCACATGGCAGCGTAATACTTTAAAGCTAGTACGCATTTTACTGCGTCGTAATAAGAGCTAATTTGAACTGACGTGTCAGGACAAGAGACTACCTAACCGTACATAAAACAGGATCTTATATTTAGTTTGCCATAATTAAACTAAGGTACTAAAGAGGTAGAAGTTTCAAATAATAATTCATAAAAGGCTTCATTCTACTGGTTTTTAAAAATCTCCTAATGCCAACACCTTTTAAAAGTGAAACTAGTAAAAAACAATTAGTTTCTTTCACCCTATATTAAAATCAACCAATTATTTGCTGTCCGCTGGATTGGTATTATTATTAAGCCATGTCAAGCCTATGTGTATTTATTGTATCGACCATACGCTGTACATTGTGCGATGGTATAGTATATCTATCATAACATTCCATATTTTTAACAATTTTGCATACCAATAAATTTGAAACTGACTAGTTGTGCAGTCGGATTTAAAAGTAACTGAACATTTTAGTCGAGGATAGTGCAAATCCGCGAAACTATCAGACGTAAAGTCCGCGTATTTGCAATAGATTTCGTTTTACAAGGGAAGGTAAAAAAACTTGATAAGTCTCTTATTTCAACTAATTTTGGTCTTATTTTTACACATTATTTTTTATTTATTATTATTTAGCGTAGAGATTTTTAAATTATGTTGTAGGTAGTTTAACTAATCTAGTCAATGTGTGGGGGCGAATGACTGCTGGGAGTTGGCTTTACAAGGTTTAAAAAGTACATAAAAGGCAGATTCGTTAATGGTAAGATTGGAATTAGCAAAATATTTCTTTCAATTACATACAACAAAAAAATTTTATTTCCCTCATATTAAATTTCGATATTGTATCATCTACATCACAATACGATACCTACTTCTAACGAAATTTGAACACTAGCTGTTCAACGGCATTTGAAAAAAAATAATTTGGCGGCGACTGCAGCAAAATACATGCAATTTTCACCTTATTATATCAAACTTTTCTTTTATTATTGAAGCTAGTAGGTGAGTTATCTTAGCAAAATAAAGGTAGGATATAGCTTTGGAAAAGGTTTCAAAATAGGGTAGGTTCCTTAGATTTAAAGTAGTATACCTAATACACTCTAATGTACTCTACGAAATAATTATCTTACTAGATATGTAGTTAATAAAAAAAACTAATTGTGTATGAGGTATTGTATCAAAAACAATTCAATCAGTGTACTCACCTAATATATAAATAAGTCTAAAATGCTGGAGGCAGTCTCCTTCTCAATCCAAACTGGAAATCTGAGAACAAAACAAAAAGTATCTATGTAAGTGCAAAATTACTGGATAGAACAAGCATAAAATGGCATCGGTTACTTTGCAGCCCTAGTGAATGGCAGGAATATTTTTTTTATTGTCTTTACATGCAAAATGCGAAGTGGCCTGGACCGGTTGCAAATAGGTAGACTGCAGTTTTATGGTTTGCTTCATTACGATACGCAATTTTATTAAGAGTCAAGATCCGATTGATTATTCTGAAATATATCATTACCATCGAGCAGAAATAAATTAAGTTACTTTCTGACTTAAAATGTAGTTAAGTACTTATATATAAAAATAATATGGATTACGAAGTTAAATTGTCAAAACAACTGTATTTGTTGTATTTTTCTATTTCGTAACTATAAATAAAAAAATAAGGATTTACAGGGATCCTACTAGGGTGTATAGGGATCCTACCAAGACCTAAGGAGCCCATAAGTCAACCTCACCTGCAAGTGGTGCACCTGCCGATCAACGGACGAGGCCAGGGCGAATATGCCCGGAAAGCGGCAATAGGCTCGCCACCTATTACGTGGGACCAACTACATAATTGGCGAAGTGTGGGCGTATAATATGCCTCTGCCTACCCCTTCGGGGATACTAGCGTGAATGTATGTATATATGTTCTTTTGTGTTTTTAGAAAATAAAGAAGATATTTTACGATTTTTATGTAATAATGTGTCAATTATTATCTAAAATTGTATGAATTGTGTACGAGTTCTCTACTGAATATATAAAAACTGTGTAAGTGGATTAATTGTCAAATGTTTTTAACGTATCTTTGCCTGTATGTACGTGCTCTGAAAAGCATTTAACATGTCTCACAGTGCCAAAAAGTGAAAACATTTAGAATGGTGCGATCGGCCTCGTAAAATTACATATCATTATTACAAGGCGATACCTTATCGCACTATCTTGGGCACTTCTATAAGATAGTGGTGCTGTGAGTAATTAAAAATATTTATTCCTTTTATATTTATTTTATTGCTTGTATATATATATACATATATATACATTTTAAGATTCCTCTTCGCTCTTAATTCCCCTCAATAAATCAATCGCAGGTTTAAAAATCGTGAGAGTTGTACAGTACAAGATCAAAATAACAATACAGGTAGGTTACTGACTGATTGCAGAAATTCCTATGTTGCAACGTATAATGTATGTTATAGGTATTTTTGTGTTTATTCATGACATATAGAAATGAGTAAGTATTTTTTATAAAATAACTAATAAGTAAGACGTAAAGGTGACTGTTATCTTATCGCCATCAAACTGGGTCACACCACTGCCAGATCAAACAAATGTCTGGCTAGATAATGTGTCTACAGCCGACCTTAGCAAAAACTAATAGGTGCCTGCGGCTTCGCGCACTGTCTTTAAGTATAGTTAAGGAAATCTACATTATTGTAGTATTTATTAAAAAAATTGGTGGAAACGTGTGAGTAAATACACAAGTCACATAAATAAAAACATGAAAAAAGTATTATATTATCAGATAATAGGTCAATAAAATCGATAAATTTGTAGGACATTGAGTTATTTTCATTCTCTGTTGTACTGTCTGTATGTACTTCGGAATGTAAATATCAATCTAATAGATAACGTACCTATTCCTATGATACGATATAAAATATGTCTGCTTGAGATTGTAACTTAGCTGTGTCTGCTAATTCAATGGCTGAAAAGATTGAAACTTAATTAATAAAAATAATTGTGATGCATTGCTATGTTGATATAATTTTCTATAAAACAATCGTATTTTTATTGGTCAACAAATTCATCATATTTAATTAGGAAACCTATAGTTTAGTTAGGAATTATCATACTTTTGTCCTCTGAATACTTGCTTGGTTATCAATAAAAAACACAATTAACTGTCATATTTCTGTTTTTAGCATTTATTTATGAACAAGTTAATTCTGTTGATTCACCCCATATAATTTCAAACATTATTTTGGTTATAAGTGAGCGCAATTATTTTGATCTTTTCTAAAACACATAAGTATAAAAAAGGCGTAGTATAATCAATCGAATGCTTTAAAAAATACAAGATAATTTATTATATGATATGAATTGATTACGAACCATGTTTTAAGTAGACATCCATTATGGCTATGCGTAAATAAATCTAATTTTTAAATATTGCAATGATTTTGACATCTAGGGCATCAACCATTAATTGCTCCAGTAAAATTAATTGACATTACAGTAATAGTTTACTGTCAAAACTGAAACTGTCAGTAGGCGCTTTGGAAGATTAAGTGAGGTGCATATTTTGTTGTAGACTATTATATTTTATAGTACATTGCGGTTTAAGTTGTAAAGATAATTATAGAGAACTTATATTAGTGGCACGGACACTCGATAGATAAGGCATTTATTTATGTCACCTGACAAACCTTGACAAAGAACCTATTTGCTTTTATTTCTTTATTATGTTGGGTACCGCTCCTATCTCTTTCAATGTTGTTAAAAAAGATATATCGAATTTTCATTTTGTGTGTAAATATTTTACGAATCAAAATGATAATGTTGATCCTAAAGACAATATAGTATATTTTTTATTTTGTCAAACAATCAAGTAGTCCTCCTGTATGTCTGAAGTTATAACATATATACATTCTATACATGAAGTTACAAACACTCTATAGAATGGTAAGGGTACGCGTGAAAAGCATTTTCCTGATATTAAATTTAAAGTAACGGTATTTTACAAAAGTAAGGTCCAAAATCTACACTTTGATTTTACAAACTATATGAGTACAATCTATAATTTCAGGGACTGGCAACAAAATAATAAACGAGAATTTGTCACTGTAAAATAATATGTCACATTGAATTATATCTCAAAAACTATGGTTTCATTTACATTGTAGCGTTCGTGTAACGGATCCTGACAAGAGTAAGTAGGTATATATATATTTATTAACGAAAAAGAGAAAAGCAACCTGACAATATTTTTTCATAGTAGCAACTGGCATTGTCAAATAATTTGTAGAAAATCTTTTCAATCGGTAACTCTTGTTGGAGTATATTTTCCTTTTCACATCTGAATTCATCATACGAGTCTGGCTGCATTGTCATCTCTACCATTGAGCCATTCATATAAAAAAGAAGAAGAACTTTTGTTGGTGAAAAGCCAGGAGACGAGACGACCAAAGCACTGTTGATTTTAAAGTTTAACTACCTTTCCTATTGAGGTCAGGGTCGCGGTGTCCGTGATCTTGATGCGGCCAGTTCAGCAGTGTTCGGTAATGTAATCGGCGATTTGCATCAATGACTTGAGTTCAAGACCAACGAAAAATGTTACAATTATTCTACAACACGCGTTACATAATCTTTATCGCATAAGTAAACATAAAGCTTACGTAACTTTTAATACACTACACGGACCGTTGATCTTACTTACCTAACGTTATAATGTTCGTACAAAATTAGAAAGCTTTTATGTTCAAATTATTTTATTTACTATGGCAATGATATCCTATCTGTTTTGATAAGTATAAATATACATTTCGGATTATTTATTCACGTCACGATAGACTTTGATTAAATTTAAAATGGTGTCATCTTCTTGTTATGTCAGTGCTACATTTTATCACGGTTTTATTGGAAAAACGTGATAATTATTGCCGTATTGGAAGGCACATAACATAGTAAAGTGTCAGTGTAGCACGTAATATGGTCAATACATCAAAATCATCACATTATTCACGTATTTATGTTAGATAAATAACTCATTTATCAATATATTTCATTGTTAACAAGATTACGATTAGAGTACGAAATAATGAGATGATAATAATAAAATAAATCAGGCACAATAACTTATAACATATGATATAATTATCATCAGTATTATATTAGTCACACAATGAATCAATGGTCTATCTGATTATGATAAGCGTTAAATTTAATTTGGGACTTTTTCATGTTATTGCTACATAACATTACGGAGACCTACGTTAGTTTCACGCCATTTTCATAGATCAAAACGTGGAGAATACATAATCTATTAGTTTGTCTAAAATTAAAAGGAAAGAAAAATAATCTGTAATAAATCGTTTATGAATTGTTTATAAAAATGCAGTCATTGACTAATCCAGATATCGAAAAACATATTGATGTGCTGGAAAAATTCAAAGCTCTTCATATAAATACGTAATTTTCTTTTTAATATCTTAAATTTTGTATAAGTATATAATATTTTTATTACGTATTAATGAAATAAGCAATTTAGTGTTTAGGTGTTAGTAATTAAATGATGCAGTAGTCATTAGCTGAGCGATCACCTCGTGTGCTAAAGTGGGTCATTGGCTGCACGTCGCCTTATGTAATGTCGACTTGCCGTTCCCTTGGATGTGAGGCGTACGGTCAACTCTATTTGGGGGCCATTTCTTAAAAACACACCGTTTGCTAAATACACTTTTAGTCAATAGATACATTCGTATTGAAATTATAAAAATGTAAAAAATGCTTATTATCGCTTTAACGCTGATGAGTTTATATTTACTTTTGTTTATTAAACCTGTTGCTGAGTTTCAAACATCAAACAACTGGTTGCAAGTTTTGTCAACTAGTTAGAGACCGCCATGTGGGAATAACTCGTACTTGAAATTATAATTATATTACATTCTTGTGTGCGACGCTCGGTGTAGTTAAAGCAGGTTTAACAGACAAAGAAACGATAGGAGATGCTCTATAGAAGAAACGAAGGCGATGTTTGCATAAAAGAAACAAGGAAAACTCCTTTTAATTAGCTGATCAGAGGTTATCTAAGCGCGCATTGTTGAAACCAACAGGACAAGTCATCATTGAATTACTAACTTGTAGTATTTAGGTGAATTTTTAATGACTTCACAACGTTCTAAGAAATCTATAAGACAAGATCCATTTATACTTTACTGGCGTTTTTACAGTCGTAAAACCCTTCATTGCCACTATTATTTTATCAATTATGCGACAGCGTTTCTTAAAATTGTCACTACAAATATTAAAAGCGCATATACGTCATAATTTTATTCAATTCCTAGTTTGATTTACCTTGAAGGTTCATTCTTCGGCTTCTTAATGATAACTCAAAGCGGATTTTCAATGGTAATTTTCAATGACATTTTTTTAATGGCTACCAGATAGTCTTGAAATAAAGTAACAAATCAACTATAATTACTTTGGAAAACGTTGACTCACAGCCCGGCCGACGCAAACACCGCATAGTACAAAGTCGACTATAGTTGGGGAAGCCCAAGTGGCATTGACATTCTCGCAGCGTCCCTCGAGCCTACTTAAGTATGAGTGGCAGTGGATAACTGCGCCCTCTAGAGCATAAATAAAATATCAAGATCACACGTAGCTACTTTGAAAGTCCATTTCTGTCTGGACACACATTTACGATAGTTTTATGCTAATAAACCCCCTCCCCTTGAATATAACCCTTCCTCCGTAATAAATCCACTCAGATTTGTTCTTGAAAGGAAGCTCGGGCTGTAGTGGGAAGTTAATGGGATAGGATGATGTTGTTAACAGAAATAAATTTGTATCTCGTAAAAAGTATAAGGCATTAGTTAGTTTATTTACGTGATTACAACCAACTTTGAACTATAGGACATAATTAGTATGCTATGTGAGTTAGTTTAGATACGACTGTGCAGTTGCTAATCGGTTCAGAATCCGGTCAGAGAACCAATAGGAACTGCGTTCAAACCTCGCTGATATTCTCCTGAAGAAAGACTATTCATCTAACAAGCGTTTTAAGGCTACTAAGAAAAATGAACGGGATTGTTAGCAATATTTTTATTTCCATTGCAAATTATCAATAAGCAAAAAAAAAAATTCTATCTAATAAACAGTGGTATCGTACTAAACATACCTACTTGAACTCTATTCGGCCCTCGTAGACAAACGACCTCGATATTTGCAGTAATCATTATCTTTAAATATAATAAAAATACGTGTGTTTACGCATGACATTGACAGAATTTGAAATTATCATTCATTTGGCATTTTAATCAGCGAATCGTTTGCGTTAGGCTAGCTAAATAAATACTGATTTGAATTTGAATGTAGTTTCCAAGCATACGAAGGCGAGGGCATCCATTAGTTTTAGATAAGGCTAAATAAACTCTATATTGAATTAACCTTTGATTTAAGTTCGACTCATGTCTTAAGAAAAGGTCAGATTGATTATAAAATTAAAATATTTATTTCCAGTCACTTGATGTGACCTCTCAGGATCTAAAAATTTGCATAGGCAAGTGGCTTTCGCCAGCGGGTTAGTACGCGTGACGTAAAGTTGATTGCTTCCCATATTATAACTGATTTTGTTTGAACAAATGTGTGACCACTATTACTCTTTTAATAGGTCATCATCACTTGACTTACTTAAATTGCAATGAAATATTACCTACAACTAATGGAAAACAACCGAAGTAATTTAATAATAAATTGAAAGAATGTGGAATTAGGAAGGAATTCTTTGCGTACAAGTGCTATAACTATTTATAACCATGTGGTAACTACATGTCTGATTTGTTTAATGATAACGAGTAAGTAATTATTGAATTCAGTCAGTGATATCAACCGTTTTAATTACAAATTTAACTAATGCGATTATATATTTTATTCGTATTAACTGAGGAAACCACATCAATCATGAATGGAAATTTTTGAATACTTTTTCAATATGTTTTATATTGTAGAAATTGAAAATATCTATATATGAAACATACATCACAAAAATAATTGCATATCTATTATATCGGGTTACATAAATATAAAAGTAAATAGTGTGTTTTGGTTTTTTCATAAGAATAATTAAATAAAAACAGAAAGTATAAAAATGTTAGCCAAAAGTAATACAGAAGGATGTACTTAAAAAAGTCAATTAATTGGAACAAAAATGTAAGAAAAAAATTTGGAAAAGTTTTAGTTTTTAGTCGACAAAAAACAGTTTAAACTTGGGCTAGCTTTATCAATTTGTTGTGAACTTCGTTTGTTTCCTTGAACTATGTTTTTTGTACTAGTAAATGTTGATTACTTATGTTCTCATCACTAAAATAGGTGCTTTAAAGTCTGTTGAGACAACGAGGCAAATCAAATCGTCAAGGCGATTCGCTCGAGGACAGGCGGCGTGGAAGAAATCGCAACACGAAATAATTACTTCATAGATTGTTTTTTTTTATATTGCTTCTCTCATCTAAGTAATTGTCTAATTGACAAAGTATCGTAATCCGTATCAAGTAGGAAATAAAGGTTCATAATTATGTTAATATGCAATGCAATTGTGTGGTAGAACATAATAACGTGATTAAAATTAATAAACTATGCGCGAACTATTCAATGATCAAGGATTCAATTCAAAGATTTAATTATTATTCAAATGTAATTAGTTAAAAAAATATTTTAACTATAGATACCGCGTTAACGTTGAACCTAGTATTTTGTTGTGTTTGTTTTGTCTGCGGGTGCTGGCACGTTCTTCAATCTTCGGCATTGACACTGGCGATGAAGCGTGCTTGCACGCCATTCAACAGCTTAAAATTCCGTTTACTATTGCAACTACTTTCAACAGTACCGACACCCGCACCGGTCTGCTGTGTAGGAAATTCGTGACCGCACTGGCTCGTTCATTTGACGCTATGTCAAGATTGATTTTCATTTCAGACTCAAGTTTTCATGCTTACGACCACATTGGGGATTTCACTTTCATTTGTTAACTTCACGCAATCTAACTAACACAAGTTACATTATAAATAATATAAGAATTAAACTAATGTAAGAACGCAGCTAAAGTCTTCTATTACAAAGTTTTAGCGGCATAAGTAAGCGAACTTGGCTTTTTGGTGATAATTAAAAGAAAAACGTGGCATGTTTATCCAATGTGTGCACGATCAATATTCTAAAAGTATTGTAAAATACCTTTATTTTGAAGCTTGTCCTTGTGACAGGTTTGTTTTGGTTTGACCTATGCAATAACAAAACATTGAGTATGGTGTTGGACCTTAATTTGCTTGGCGAGGTCATTATTGTGTTATGAAGTGATCGCTAACAGCATTCGACGAATTAGCCCAACTCAACATTACATGCAAGGTTGATGTTTCGCAGCTAGATATATATTCCTTTTAATGTACGAGCGTGGTCCAACCGATACGAACACTTTTACTTACGGTAAGTAAGTAAAAGTGAATGTATAAAATAGGTTTCTGAAATAGTAATAAAATTTCGACTGAATTAACCTGAAAAGAAATATTTATTTAGCTATCGCCCTAAGTTGAACGCCTATTTTATCTTTAGCGATTTTATCTGAAAAGGATTTTTTATACTTTCAAGTCTCTGTATTTTCTTAGTGTTTTATACAAACTCCTCATACGTATTGATCATACGAAACGAAACAAATTACTCAAAAACCAAACAAAATAACAGGCAGTGGTGTTTTATAAAAGCAATTCAACTGAATTTTCAAATATAAAAAATAATAATTAATTAAATATAAAAACAATTTTAAAATTATATTTTATGCTCATGTAGCTGTTCGGCTACAATACTTTCGTAATTACGTCATACAAATAAAGTATATTCATATTTTAATGGATAAATATAGTGGAGGCTATCTGAATGCATGCTGTTAGCGGTTCCCGGGCCCGTAAGGCCTCAACAGGGATAACGCTCGGATGATAATGATAATGTACCTGTTCAATGACGTAAATATCTAGCAATTACTCAATAAAAATAGGTTTTTCTAATATCTCAGTGTAATAGAAAAATTAATCACTATCTATTTATTAGCTATTGTAAAGTTACCTTACGAGATGTTTAGACTGTTCATGTTCATGTGAAGTGGGCGTGATTTTTTTTACGTCTATGCAGTCTTGAAAATGCGAATACCAATTCTGTACATGTCATATTAAATCACCCACAAGGACTTCAAAATACAAAATGGATTTACTTAGAAGATGTATACTTCTGCTTTTAGGTGTATTAGGTAGGGTGTTTTTAGATATTACTGCTTGCTCCGGTTGTCATGAATATCTATAGCAGTCGTCATTAGGAAGTCAGTGCCTTCTAACATCCTGACAGCTGGTTTAACCATAGAATTATGCTTTCCTCTGGGTTGCGAAGGTCGGTTAGAAAATTAGGTTTCCTAACTTATGCCATCCTTGCAATTTTGATAATAATATGTTTCTTATATGCAAGCAAATTATATCATCTTACAGATATATTATTTTTAGTAATTGCGTATCTACAAATGCCATAAAGTGATGGCATGTTTGCCGAATTTTTTGATAAATGTAGGGTGATTTGATTGTTGCTGATAAGATTAGCTTGCAATAGATAACATACACTGGCTAGTTACGCCTATATGACTGACTATGTATAACTCCAAAGTTTGCAGCAACATGTAGTGATAAACGATCATGCAATATTTTTAGAAACAATATCATGAAACTGTACGTACATGAACTCATATTGACCGCTCTAAGCGTAGACTGATATATTATTCATGTAGCATAGAGAGTTATAGAAGTTACAGAATATTAAAAAAACAGTAAAATCTTTAGTAGCACATTTAAACGTTTTATTTTCTGAAATTGATTAATATGCATATTAGTTTTAACTATGCCAACGAAATCGTCTATGCATAATATATTAGATATTTTTTGTGACATTGTCATAAAATATGCTCAATATATTAGTTTCAAGGTATGTAATATATTTGAAGGTAATGTGCAGTCTAGTGTCAATTCTTTTAAAAAAAATCCATAACTGTCTAGTTTTGGAACATTGGTTCTACGTTTAGACAGAAATCTTTAAAGTAGTAAATAGAATAGTAAACTAAAATGCAATAAAATTAATTAGTCTTTTCTTGGGCAATGGCACTTGTAAGTAGTATATGACAATGTAGCAACGGAAAGCCAACTTTAGCGTTTTACTCTCGCGCGTATTATTGCATACAGAAGTGAAACATAGAGTCATGACTCACCTCAGCGGTCACTTGCTACAATTAAAGATCAGCCAACAAAAATTAAGTACTTCTTTATGCAACTAGTTTCCACTGCCAAAACATGTTGAAACTTGATTCTATGTACTCATTTTCTCTATATTTCATAACGCGACCCGTCATTATATGGCTGTGTTGTGATATTATTCTGAACTTAACATAGTTATCGTGAAACTTGGAATATCATTCAAAGGGAATGAATAAATAAACCACAAGCATCATTAAGTTAGACAGCTAATAAAACTATCGGCGCGTCGGCCGCTATGATTGCGTTCTAACACAATTTGTTGATGGGTAATGCAATCGACGGCGATTGTAAATAGTGTTATTTCTGAATTAATACATGTAACGCACAATTTTATGTAAATTTATGACATTGTAAAATTGATAATTTCTATTAGCATTGTTTCTTCTATTAGAGCTAATAAATAGTACACACGAATTGTAAGGTGTAATAAGTAGTAAGATGACATAAGTTGAATGATTGCATGATGTATGATGGTGGGAATGCAATATCCCATACCAACATATAGGCGTAGGTAAGCGAAAATAACGAGTTGCGATGGCACCATACGATAGGATTATGCTTGGAGCGTGATGGGCTTTGTCCGGCGCCCGGCGCGTTGTGGTGGGTGGGCAGCTCTGTGTTCGTCGATGGCGTGGTAGCGCCGATGATGATGCGCTGGCTTGTGCAACACCCGGAGGCAACACCACGACCTTGAACTCAATTCGGACGCGATCATTTTGCAACTAATCGTCTGTCGGTGTTGAGCGCGACACCACAACCGCCGCCCGCGCCGGTTTAATAAATGTAAACATTTGCAGGCGCTGCCCGAGCGCGCGAGGCCAGGGCGGACGTGACATACGATATCAAATAATGGCTATCCTTGCTAATACCCAATTTTGAATAGATCATACATCTACTTCACATTTCCATCCTCAATCTCAGGTAAAAAAAAACAACAAGAATAGTTCTTTGTACATTTAGGTTTTCATTATTTATGTCATACGTTTATGTGATGATGATAATTATATCTGTTGTACTTTTTTCTGCCTGTAGTACTCTTTTTAGTTAGAAATAGTGCAATAGGTACAGAATATTTTGCTCTATCTGTAACGTTTAAGGCATTAAACGCTAATGCGCTTACTGTTTACTCATAATCTAGCCTATATATGTACTTAAAGGTAAATGCAACTCCTTTTTTGGAGGCCGGAGGTAGATTAATCATTCATTTGAATTAAGTTTCATTTAAATACGCATAGTATAATAAATGGTACTTATGGTAGGTAGTACATATCTAGAATTAAGCAAAATGTACTCTGGGTATACGAAGATTCTGTTAGATATTGTATTATTATTCTGTCAATAAAATGAAAGTAAACTAAACTACAACACATTTTTCAACGTAAAGTTCCAGGAAGCTATAAATATTTTCCGTGATTGGTATTGTTTAGTTAGTTTGCTTAAAGCATTTTAACATTAATGTGTTAAGTACCTGTTGGCTTAACATGGATCTGATGTTAATAGCTCTATCGAAGTATTTCTGTAGTATCGACCTCGTGTCAGCTTAAAATTAAAGGAACAAATAAACGTCAGAAAGTACGAATACACTTGTCTTGATGCTGATTAGACCACATAATCGACTAGTGAAGAACTTTGTATAACGATTCGTAAGACTTCATGTACCTCTCACACCCGCCTCCAATATTGTCCTAATAAGTTGCCAATTGATGTGTATAATGGTTTTAACGATTACGTAGTCAAAAGTCCATTAGTTACCCTTACATATTCGTTTGTTCTTCTTGTTAATTGTTGCAATGTATTTTTATTGCCAGACGTTTAGTAATAATGTAACTTTACAACTAAATTGGACTTGGAATTACTCGTACTACAGATTTTTCAAGTTCCATGACATCACTTACCTCACATTACGTGTTTCGATGTGTATAATTTTTGGGTTGACTTCGATCAGTGAGCTCAAGGAGATCGGGTTAGATAGAATCCCAAGGAAATGATTTTTTTTCTTATTGCATCGCATATATTCGATATCGGTTTACTCGAATTTCTGAATAAAAGATCGTGTCCGATAAATACATTATACCATATATTTCTGTCTAATATGTCATAAATCGAAACTACTGCATTATGTATCTTTTGGTTTGCTGACTTCAAAAACAAGGACTCAATTTTAATTACATAGACACCCAGTGTAGTTTATTTGTCGAGGTTTTCCTCTAAATAGGTACCGTAAGATTACAGTAGCTGTCAAAACTATTAGTCTCTATGATCAAAATGAAACATTCGGTTTAAATTAAGTGTCATTGGTCTAGTAACAACAAAATACATAGATGGGATACATAATAATCTGCCGTATCTTCTACAGTCATGAAGACTATTTTCGATCTGTGTTAGGTCTGAGGCTGCGGCTTAAGTATTTTAGAACTATCTACTCCCGTGAAAATTACAAAATGGGTGACTTGATGACTGTCGTTGCGAAGGAAGTTGCGGACATTCTATATTTAGTAATAAATAACTGCGCAAACGGTGTTGCAGGCAGCCTCCATGTATTAACAAAATAGGTAAGAATATGTACTCTTGCACGAATCAGCGACTTAGTAGAGACTGTCAGTACTTCGCAATATGGCTTTGATGGGACTATGATGTCGGAAATTTTGACAAAAGCTCTTTTTAACATATGTTTCATGTATTTATTCTGTTTATGTAGGTATGTGTATGTTAATATATTTGTTGTTTATATGTATATGAGTAACTATTAAAACTCATAGTACGAAAGGGAATGAACTTTTAAAATTACCATAGACTTTATATGTAAGTATTTTTTATATTTAACTGTTTTAAATAATAGAAATAGGTTGATGTTGATAATATTGGTTAACTAAGGGAAGCCTATAATTAGCTAGCTTATAATATAAAACGGTTTCATAACGCAGCAGCAGTTGGTTTTCTTAATAAATAAATATTTCTTTATGTCAAGTACGTATGTTCAGTTGAGACTCACTGTATTATCACTTTACGGGTAAACTATGACTTGCTGCATATTATTTTTTGTCTTATACATAAAAAAAATTACAAAAGTACAATTAAAGAAAAAATTGACAAAATGTCAACGTCTAGCCTAAAGTGGTAAAGGTATCTTACACACATACAGGCACTGAAAACTATTTTCGAAAATTCAGTTTTTAATGGCAAGTCGCTGATAATTTCATATTGGTTTACCTTGACTGATGTTTAAGAAAGAAAACTATTGAAGCTATAAAATACATTAAGGATTTGTCACTGTTTTGTAATTTAATTTGGCAAAATATTATGTTGTCAACTTCGATTTTTATGTTGTTTTATTTTATTCGATATAATTTGTATGTTAAATTCAGACATTTACATTTATTTTTGATACATTTCTAATACTGACACTTGATGTAACATTGTGTTATTTCTGTTTTATTTTGTACTTCTTTTTTTTTTCTATAATTAATTCGATATGTGACATTAATGTTATTATTATTTTTATAATTTTTTGAAATATTTGTGTAATTTTTTATATTTTAAAGCATGTTATCGTTGAGATCTATTTGTAAGTTGACAATATGAATAAATTAATAAATGTACAAACTTAATAACCACCCAAGATAATATAGTACAACAAAATTGAACTTGATTAAAAAAATAAGGATTCCGTCCGTTGTTATTTCAATTGAGACCTTGTATCTTAAGAGAAACAACAAGTTAGAGAAATCAAGTTTTCATTCCGATATCGGAAAGACCCAGAGTTCCTTATTTTTTATTCGTAACGTTTCGTTCGTAATAAAACCGGTGTCGGAATTAATACAATGTCAATTGAATAAAAGTTAGCTAAAGTTATCATATAGCCTTAAAACTAAATTAGGATATTCTGTTTTTTTTATTGATTGGTTTATGAAATTTTTAATAAAAATTGATTTTTGTTGAAATTTGTCGCTCATAGATTTCAAATTGGCGCACTCGGACTTTTGGACGAGAGTACAAAATCGAACAGCGTTAGGTAAATATTTTTTGTATTTCAATATACTTAAAACCGGAAATGTTTCCGGAATTCCAAGACTCGATAATAAATTAAATTCCGGAGGTTTCAAGTTTAACAACTCTGTATAGTATCTCCTCGACAAGATAATTTATTTACATTCCGACTACTTGCAACTATTTTGGTCTGATAAAAATGAAAGACGGAAGGCACGTATTATTGTACCTAAATGGTTCAGAAAGCCTTCTGTGAAGTTGATATTTAGCAACTTATGTTTATTTCATTTTGACTTTGTTACTGTTGTTTACTTTAATAAATGCAATCATCGTTATTGTTTACATAAATTGTGTCACAATGTGTGTCTTTTTGCAGCCGTATAACAGTTATTAGTACTATGGTTTAGCCATGGTAAATTTTCTGTTAGTGGAAGGTTTTTATTAGAGATTTTTTTTTATATTTATGTTTAATATTGACGTTTTCCAGTACTATGTAATAGTTTATGAAATAAATGAATTTTGATTGATTGATTGAAAAGTTCTGTTACAAAAATTTAAAAGTGTTGGATCGCGGTTTGACAAGCGATTTTTCTTAATGGCACTGTAATGGTTTATTATTTAAGGTACCAAAGAGGTAGGTTATCATCAGGTAACCGAAAAAATCGCCCCCTCATCGATTATTCTGATTTATTTATAATTCCATCTCATGGTTTTCTTTCACCTCATTACTTCCGTTGGGAACTCATAAATTGACACGTTATTAAATCATACATGCTATTCATAAATTTATTTTTTTATTACGCTTTAACGCCTAAAGGAAAGGATCGATTATGATGAAACTTGTTATAATACTTCAAGCTTGAACATCAGGAAAGTAAGAGGTCACTTTAATAAGCCGGGGTAACATAAAAAGCAATAATTTTATGTCGTTATCGATAGGCGATAATTTTATAAACAAGTGTCGACTTTGATCAATTTCAGGTAACCTTGACCATGACTATAAGGTATGGCAATTTAAATTGAATTAATAGCTTCTGTGTCGGAAGCAAAATACAGAAGACGTAGCTATTTTTGGTTTTAAATTGGTCGACGTGATTAATCGGCAAGCGAATTGTAACGAAAGCAAGGTTGAATGCGTGTGGAGGTAGGCTGTAATTTTGTTATAAGCCTTTCTCTTATTCGCTGTCCGTGTCTAAGGAATACATGTAATAAGCGTCTCTTCGTTTGAGCTCGTTAACTTGTTTGATGACCTTCCCAAGTTTCCGATGCTGAGCTTTCCTTGTTCTGATATGCGACCTTCGCTTTTTTTTATAATTACTTCACTGAATTAAATTTATTAGGTGTTCGAATAGTCCTTCGCCTTATCTTTGTCGGTTGCTTAGTTTATAAGTTAATATAAGTGTGTTAAGTTGAGATGACTACATTTTGTTAGACCTTATTATTCCGCAAGGTAATAAAATAATAACGGTTATTAATAAAATATGATTTCAACAATAAGTAACTACATTTTAAAAATATTCAATGTCGCGGTATAGCATTTATAGTATGATCGCATAACATTATGAATAAATTGAATGTACGACGCAAAATAATCTCAGATAAGATCACTAACAACTATGAAAATATTTACTTTTAATGAAGTAATACGAGAGCGTGAAAAGTTCAAATGAGAATGGTCAGACCTTTGGACTTAACACCACTTAGCAAGGTAACTGAACCTTTAAAATACTGCACTTCACGAAATTTGAATAATAATAATATTTTTAATATATTCATAGCAGTTATCGAAACGCGTTGAAATCTAATTAACGAGTACTATACGAGAACGTACACTTTTAAAAGTAATTTACTTTAATCTAAAATTAAATACCTATAGTAATTAATTAATACACATAGAATCGAAAATTAATTTATATTCCGAGGAATCTTTCTTATCTTACGTCCGTCATAAATCTCCAAGCGAAAATTTAGAAGCGACGGACTTTTAAGAGATTTCCGTCTAAACCTAAACTATTACCAGGTATACTTAGGGCTGCCATCACCCTAATTGCCAACGCCGGATAAACACGGCACAAATCTCGCTCATTCGGGCGAAATATTGTTATTTTCTCGCATAACTCTAAAATTTTTGATGGAAAGTGAAGAAAATGTGTAAGCCACTGTCGAATTTAGCATCGCTTGGGAGGCTAGGGGAAAATCATACACAAAATTGTACTTTCGTACTGAACAAACATAACGACTCTTTAATAGAGATTATTATAGCTCTATTAAAGAGTCGAAAGAGAGATAAATAAGCATTAATTTATGTTTACGCTATGTGAAATATGATGCATGCTCTAAAATGCGATCATTGCACTACTCTATATAAAAATCGCGATATAGTCGTTTTACACGCTTGTTACATTTTAATTATTGTACAAAATGTACATGACAAAATATTAAACATAAAGTTTATAACACTAATTGCAAAATTTTGTGTAAATACAAGACCCGTACGCGACAAAATGGTTTCGAAATCACACATCTTTCGATTTATATTTTTCCTATTTCATACCTGGAATTTTCGTACTTATTTTTTTTTTGTGATTCTGATTTCGCTGAAAAAGGAAATACTGTGAATAAAGTTAAATTTAACATCATAAAATGTTTTATCCAAAAAAACTTAAATAAGGTAGCTTATAATTAAAGTAAAAAAAAAAATTCTTACTAAATTAACCAACTACTACTACTATACCAAATATATCAAGTGAGCTCATTTTGTTTTGTTAATAAAACTGGTTTACGTGTTTTCTTAGTGGTATATAAACATAATGAGTGAGTAATTGGCGATAAATGCATGATAATACCCGAAAGGTATTACCTATACTATTGAATATACACATTCAAAATAGGTGATGAAGAAAGGAACACTTCGTTCGTTCGTATGCATTTTTCTCGGACTTTTCAATACGTTTTCAATAAAACGGTTCCGTTTTATTGAAAACTTACCGAAGGTTTGATAGTATTATTTGACAGTTCGATTTAACAGTTAGTTATTTTGTGTTATTTTGTAAAACATGTGTTTACACGAATATATGACTGAAATTACTTTTACATTAGTGATCGCGACTGTAAAAGTTATAGGAGACGTGATAGGTCGGGTAATCATGTATCATTTACTTTTCGTCTTACATAAGTGTCATTAATCTTTTTCCGCTGTACTTACTTACTTAATCGTACTTAAAATTATCATAAATTCTTGATATGTATAAACCATTCTCCTATGCTAATTATATTGAATACGTCGCAGAGCTCATAACCTGTCAAACCACTTCGATATTGATGAAAAAACGTCTGTCTTTGCAAGATTTGTATCCCTCCTTTCGATTTGAATATTGCTAGTGCTATTTGATTACGTCATAATGTTCAATTAGCGAAAATTCCGGTGCGATGGTTTTGGTGGCAGCAGCGCGTTAATCTCATGTCAAGTCAGTGGCCAGGCGAGGTGACCTTACGTCACGCGCCCACCGCCTCGAGCTGACACGCGCTGGGAATACTAACGTCTGCAGAACGCCTTGGTGGATCCTTGGCTTCAAAACCGAGTTCCTTTCATAGTACACTGTTGCGTTTATTGCATGTTTTCTACTATAATCACAGTTAACATTGCCCGTTGTGTGGCGCAGACAATGTGTTGTGACAATCGCATCGGATGTTGTCAAAGCACACTGTTGACAAACTTTTGTCGTTGATTCTTCTACTTCACATACCGGAGCTCAAAAGTGCATTTTTTCTGACACCTATATCAGTTCATCGCCGTGGCCACTGATGCTTTAATAATTTGACTCCATTTGATCTCTGTTCCATGTGACCTCTGATAACGTCTGCGAATCTCGTCTATCGAGTTATCACGAGCGATGTCATCCATTAGATAGGTAATGGTGCTAAAATTGAATGTGTAAGAATCACGATTGCTATAAATCACACTCCTTATTCTCCTAACTTTGCTTATAAAGTAACTAAGGTAAACTTTATTGATTTGAATTGCGATGACAACTGAATGGTCAGCTGAAGATTACAAATTATTATATTTTATGTTACAAAAATTATGAAGGTGTTTTGATTTTATATTTTAGCATTTAAAATTACAAATGTATTTGAAAAACAAATGATTTTGGTTACTTTAAACAAATTACATATTTACATAAAAACTTTAATATTTTCGCAATTTTTTTAATAAAATGCAATTAAATCTAGGGAACAATTTCTGTGAGTAATGTTTATTCAACAACTTATTTCACACCATCACATGATTCCGGCAAGGTTGAGTCGTTTGAGGATCGTTGCTAATTCTATGCTTACCTGGATTGCGGCGGACTGTGCACTCACACACTTTGGTATCGGAAAAGTCTCCGTGAAAATCACATACACAATATGGGAGGACACTGCACGGGCTGAGACGGCGCCGGAGGTATTTGAGGCGCGAGGGCGAGAAGTTGCGCGAGCGCCGCGGCTCATCGGACTATGGAGTCGATACTGGCGGCGCGCGCTGCCCTACCACGCTTTTATCACATCGCTTCCCAGCCGCCTTCAACTTGACTTCATGCGTCACACAATACCTGAACCACGGGAATTGGCATAATGACCTCGTTATTGCTAAATGAATTCTAATAATTTATGTTTGTTAAAATTTTGAAATAATCACCTCTTTATTGATGCATTGACGAAATATTGAATATGTCTGTTTTTTTTCTCATATTTTTCCACAATAGTTTTATTTTGTCATCCGCATAGAATTCAATAATAAAACATTCAGACAATTAACCTTGGAGAAGAGATAGGATGGATAGGGATCTATTTTTATAAACGTATTAAGTTGGCGAAGCTGTACGAGGTATCCCCCCGAACAGGTCTCAACCTTGGCTTGGGGGGGGGGGCTGAGTACCTAGCAAAAAAGCTAAAGGACGCCTAGCCTTTGTCACAAATACAACTATTACTAGCAATCTCTCGGTAAAGGCCTGTTTTAATATGAAAAGATCGTAACTTTGCTAGGGTTGTCCCTGGTATGTACATGTTCCCCCCCGGACAGGTCTTCACCTTGGCGTGATGGGGGGGGGGGGGTTGAGTACCTACCGGAGATCGGGAAAAGGTTGGCGACTCTGGGTTCCCTTAGTACTGGCAACTGGGGGGGAAATTAAGAGGGACCTGTGGAGGGCGCAGCGAGCAGCTCAAGAGGGCCCGTCAAGCAGCGCCAGGAGGGTCTTGGGCAGCGGGGCAGGGGGCCCCTGCTGTCTAACCATGGAACCTCCGGGAAGTCGGCTCACACGCTATGGTTGACCACTTGTGCGAACAAGGAGGTAGGAGGGGCGGATCCACTGCGCCTCTCTGAGGAGGCCCACCTCGTTTTGGTCCGGGGGACGCCGGTCGCAGGTAGGGTGTCAGACGCTGAAACCCAGGTTCTGGCCCCCGCCTTTTTCTCAACAAGCGGTGGGCGTCGTCGGAAGATTTTTATTGGTTATTACTGCTGGCAGTCGTGTCTGCTGGTGGTGGTGAGTCCCACACCCCCTTTCGGTCCCCCTTTGGCCGGAAGGCAGTGCGTAAACGCATTTTGTTACCGACGTAAAACAAAAAAAAATACCAAATAGCCATGTTGTATTGTTGATCGAAGCATACGAGATATAACGCCTTCTTAATCTTAAGGGTATTCATAAAATATTTTTTAATTTAATTTGTTCGTATTATAGCAAATTTATGATAGTTTCTATTATTTCACCTAGTTCTAATTTTGCTTTAGTTTCCGAAGTCTCTGTCTCACATCTAAAGGAGTTGAGATTGTTCATGCATTAATGTGTCCCGTCTGTCTGGATGTTCAAAAAAATGAGAACGCTTGATTCCGTGACACACCCACGGTAACAATAATGGGCTGCATTTTCGTTTCACGTCCCGATTAGAAGGCCCGGGATTTTAGGAGCTGGGAAGCTCATGCGCTGGCAGAGAACTCTAAAGCAGAATGAAACTGAAGGAAAGACTTATAAAATTTCTTGGTTCGTGTGAATCAACGAAATTAAAGATTGAATAATTAAAACGTGCTCTTTCGGTTGCTTCTCGGCTCAGGAAAGTACAGACGGCGTTATATAGTTTGAGAGACACGTAACCTAGGATTTAGCGAAAAATACGGAGATGAAGTCACAGATTAGCTATCAACAATCTATTATTGTATTCACAGTAGAGGTTTTAAATAGATTTTAAAATGAGCTTTTTCATTATGAGCTTTTTTAATTACTAACGGCAAGCATACTTATAGACTAAAAAAAGGGATGTAACTTTGCAGGAATAATATTATTTGTCTCAGTTTTTCCTAAACGACGTCTTGTCTCTATGACCTACTTTGGGCTACTATGTAATATGTCAACATTATTCTTAGCTATATAAAAAAAAAAAAATAGTAAATATTCTCTTACAATCACACCAATTTTTTAGTTCCAAGATAAGTATCATTAAGAACTTGTGTTATGGATATATTTTTTTTGTAAATGCATACTTAATATACATAGGAAAACACTCAGGCCAGAACAAATATTCATGTTAATGCACAGAAAG
The DNA here is from genome assembly GCA_949126915.1 of Musotima nitidalis. NCBI lineage: Eukaryota > Metazoa > Arthropoda > Insecta > Lepidoptera > Crambidae > Musotima > Musotima nitidalis. The sequence continues at coordinate 7,648,941 of OX421419.1, forward strand.
ATTTGTCCTGTGTGGGAATCGAACCCACGACCTCTGGAGTGAAATGCAGGTATTCTGACCTCCATGTCATATCGGATAAACCAAATACCAAGAACGAGTTATTTTGAGTAGTCTTAACAACCAAGCAGTAACATGAAATGAGTGCTTTCAATTCATAATGAACTGAACCTGTAAAAAAAGATAAAATTTCACAAAATACTAATTGAGCATCACATACGGTTTTTGAAGCTCAAATAGTGTTAAATAACGAATTTGCAACCAACATTACAACTAGGTAACATTTTAACTAGTAACGAACGTAGCAGAAGAGTTCGTTGTAAACTTTAAATTCCAAATAATTCTTTTTTTAATTTCCTTATTAATATAAGCGCATTTAAATAAGTCAGCTTATATCATGCCCTGATTTTTATCAAGACGCATGGTCAGATACTTCAGTGGCAGGACCGTAGTGTCAACGGCTTTTATTCGTGGTCGGTTTTACAGGGTCTTTCTCGAGTGAGCGATTAAATCAACTTTTATCCACAAATACCAGCAAAGTTTGCAGTGCAAACGTCAGTTATAATGCTTTTGTATTCGAGTTATTTACGACATCCACGTGAATGAAGTCGCGGGCAGAGCTAAAATAAATATTTATTTATAAAAAATGAATATTTATTTAAAACATAACAAATAGTCCACTATATTCAACATGTTTATTTTATAACTAAACATAAAACCATCTTATTAGTCGTGTCGGAAACATATTTATTTGGTCATTTACTACAAATGGAATTTTCCTTAAGATAAATTTGGACGAACTTAAGACTAGATAATTTATTATGACTACACAAGTTATAAGTTTTTTTAAAAATAGTATACCTTTCCCAGCTTAGAAGATCTTAATAATAAATAATGCTACAGCAACATTGTCTGTATGTTTTCATGTTTTTATGAAGGACAATTCCGTACTTTATCTTCAAGTTTTGCACAGTTTCTATAAACCGGCAAAAGCACCTTTAGGCTTACCTTTTTTATATATTTTTCTTGTTTTTTATTCTTTCTTGTTCTTGGTAGATGACGTCGCAATGAACTTAGAAATATTCTACAAGTTCGCAAATTTTCCTAGCAAAAAAGTAATTTGCTATTAATTAATGCATGTTGTAACTGTGCCGTTAACGGATCAATTATGAGGATTGAAATGATAGTGGAATTTAGGAAGACGTTTCATTATGATAAATATTTGTGGGGTATGGATAACACGTGTATACCGTTGGTCCCGTTTGCACTATCACTACAATAAACGAGTATTACAGTTAGTTCTGTAACTTGTTGTGTAGGTATGTTAAGCTTACTTAAATGGTGTGGAGCCAAGGATGAGGTTCCTAATAAGTCTGTATGTTATAAACGATATGCGATTTTTTTGCACATAAAAATAAGCTTTTCGTTAAGACATAATAATAATGAAGTGAACATAAAACACACACATTTTTACATTCTGTGAATTCCAAAAATATTTCTGCGGCAGGCATATAGGTACTACTAATAACTATGGTCTTTGAACGTCGATGACAGAAAAGATCGTCTACTGTGTCTGTGACCTTCGTTCAACGTGTTAAGTTTTAATTAGTGGATATACTCGTAGTTACCAAATAGTTCTTAGTAATAGATCATTTATAGATAGTCATTTAATTTGATAAATCAAGTTATTTGCTTAAATGCAGTATTTTTGTCATTTTATCACAATCATAGTCAAGTAAAGTCCGTCATAGTCGAGTCCAATCAAAGTCATACCTCACTAAACTAGTGGAGACTTTACTACAGGTTCTATGGAATTTTAGAAAAAACACGGAAAATCACAATTATCTGCAGTACCACTTTTTTAAACTTGTGTACGTTGTCCAAGAAGTGATGTCTAAAAACTTTCTTCTAGCAATAAGTACCTACTTTTTTTTTTTTAAAACGCTTTAACACGGTAAACGCCGTCAGTCTCAGACGCAAAAGAAAATCTATTGTGTGTCGGTAATTTGATGTTCAATGACTTAAGATAGGTATATCACAAACGTCTAAAAATCTTTCAGATTTACATATTAGCAATCGTAATATGATAATTTAACCTTAAAGTTAAATTGTTTATTCAATAAAAAAATTATTTCTCACCGAATTTAATTATTATTCTAAAACATCTGAAAATCTTTACGCATTTCGTCAATCTGACCGGTTTTAGCAAGTCGTGCGCACTAGGTCGCGAATTGTCATGGGCAGATTATCAAGATGTCGTAATTCTTTAGGTATTGTAGCATCATAATAAATCAAAATATACATATTTAAACATGGGGCAACGTCACTGAAATTTGAAGTTTACACATGAAGCGCTTGTGAAGTCAGTTAAATCTTGGTTCGCCAAATATTTGAACAAATGTTTCCCTGGAAATTATCATCCCGCAACCGCACCAAAAGCTTAGCTGAATACTTGGTGAGGTCGCGAAATAGTTCAAAAGATTAACCGAACAAAAGACTCAAAAAAAGATAGTTTTTAGACATTTTAGTTAAAAAATGTTCAGCATTTTCAGTGTTTGTCAGACAGTCGGACCCACTTTCGCTCTATCCGCACCAGGAGCTGACATTTGAAGATTTTCTCTCCGTATAAAAATTGTCAACGCTTGCCAAGTTGCTTGCCTCCTTCCACTAAAAGCAAAATCCCTTTCTATCGAGTCACCTATTTGAATGCTAAAATTATACTTTTAAGAAATTATAATGAATCACGTTTGAAAGTTTCATATATGAACTGAAAATTTATGTATTTATTGAGAAAATCAACAGCGTATACAGCAAAACAATTGACATAAGAACTTTAAGCTAGTATGGCCAATAACAGGTTTCCCTAATATAACAAACATGTGACTGGTAAACATAGAAACTATTACAAGTAATAAAATATTACAGAGGCAGTTGCTGTATAGTGCTAATAACTCCTGGTAATTCTGGCAGATACCTATGTGGTAATTAAAGAATATAAAATTGTTATAAGACTAATATAACAAAACAAATAAAATATAAAGGCTGGAATAAAGTTCACATATCAAGAAACCTTGCTAACGAAGTTCTAAGTACATAAGTATAGATAAAAATCTGCTGAGGACCGGGATGGTTGGCGCTCTTTTGGGGACGCCTACATTTAGTGGTGGACAGCGATTGTCTGACTGATTGATAAATAAAAAGTAATCAACATTTTACATTTTAGTAGATAGTAGCTCAGCAGCAGTTTGCTTATGACTTTCTGGGAATTTTGCTTGTTAAACTACAAACATTAAAACGTTATATTAACTCATCTGTATAAACTTGCACATGTTCAGAGATATTCTGGACGCGTAAAATACTTGCAGTAATCCGATTTTAAGAAAGAAATGGTAATCATCATCATCATCAGCCGCCATTTGTCCACAGCTGGACATAGATCTCTCCAATTGCACCCAACAAAACTCGATCTTCAGCTCTTCGTTCCCGACCGCTGCCAGCCGTTTTGCGTTTGTGGTCGGTCCATCTAGCTGGAGGTCGTACTACACTGCGCTTACCGAGACGTGGTCTTCACTGCAGAACACGTCTACCCCATCGCTTATCGGTCTTACGGCATATATGACCGGCTCACTGCCACTTCAACTTGCTTCCTTCATCCTTTGGGCTATGTCCGTAACTTTTGTTCTTTGTCGGATCACCTCATTTCTAAGCCGATCTTTTAAAGAAATACCTAGCTTAGCCCATCTCCATATCTCGCCGAGCGACTTTAAACTGGTGGATCAGCCGTACCGTTAATGTCCACGTCTCGGCACCGTACGTCATGACAGGTAGAACGCACACATTTAAGACTTTAGGCTTTGCGGTATCGGCGACGGAATGGTATGAAATATTAATCAAATACATCTTAATATATCTAATACATATCATTTTTTCATAATAATCACCTCAGTCATCAGTCAAATGCAGTTCGACTCACATTATGTAGAAATAGGATTCTGCTACGCTCAGACCAGTAACTTTTAAAGCTTTGCGTGTCGCCGATTTGGGTCATTATGATTAAAATGATTCAAGTTTGATAGTAAAAACGTCGTGATAATGACCAGTGGCTAGATGGAGTTTGATAATGTGCATGCAACCGGTCTGGATAAACATATACCTATTCATTTTTTAATTGCGGACAAGTACACATTACTTACTACAAGGTCTTATAATTGGTAGATAGCAAGTACGTGGACCTTGTCAGGGCGTTGCCAATTATTAATGTCAATAACCTGGTAAATTAATTTCTTAAATCAGCATAGTGTTAAATTTGACTTACAAGTATAAAATAATAAATAAATTCATCCTTTTCTCTCCCTAATAACACGTGCTGGTCTTCGAAACCATCCTCATACTGTGCAGAATATCAGCACTCGAACCAAGAAATTTGGGAGGTCGTTTCTGAGCAAGACCACTAAGCTCTGGAATTCGCTGCCGGCTCATGTGTTTCCTCTTTCCTATGATCCCGGGTCTTTTAAGCGGGGCGTGAAACGGCATTCATGAGTGGATGCGCTTTATACCGTGCTTATTTCACGTTATAAAGCGCTTTCATTTTCTTATTGGACTGCATCGACTGCTTATCATCAGGCAGGATGTAGTCATTATGACGTGTCACATTAAAAAAAAATACAACAGTATATCCTAATATTAATGTCACGTTTTTAACCTAAATATGGATCAGTATAATTGTGTATCAATTAGTATGTAGACGAGTATTTTTTATTCTAAGTTACTCTTTAATTGTTAATCTTCCTTGAAAATGCTTCATGTGGCTTTTGGAGACAGCCGTTTTAGCCCCAAAATCTTTTATTATAATGCTATCGAAATCATACACAAAATTATTAAGATTATAATGCGAAAAATATTTAGTTTCTCTACGTTTAGGGCAACTCCTAGAGTTTGTCATAGACACTAGTGAGGTAGTGTTTTGAACCAATAAGTAATATATCTAGGTCTTTCATTATCGTTTGAAGCGGTGAATTCTCGAACTGTAGCCCTATTCCTGATAGGACTAAAGAGTATAAAGTTTTTTATATTATTCAGATTCATAAATACTATAAAAAAAATTTTTAGTGCCCAGAAAGATCCGATGTTAAAAAAATACTTGCATATTCATTGACCTTTACGTAGCAAAAAGTTGTTTCGATTTGCGTCATGAACCGGAGCCCCGACGTTTGGATAAATTAGTATACACAAAACCTGTTATTTGAATTATAACAAAATATTATGTTATGATTATAACTCACCTAACAAAATCTTCCAATGTAGCTTTGATTGCTGGAATTATGTGGGTATGTGTTATTGCCTCTATTGTTAAATTCAAAAGATATAATTGTAATGCTTCGAAGAGTACGTGAAGATGTTGGTCCAAGTTATAAATATAAGATAGTCGCTACTATATGTAAAAAGCCCTATATGGTCACACATGTCACATCTAATCCGCCCTGGTTCCAGTGTCTATGGTGGAGTATGACCTGAATTTGAAGACCCATGCTCAGTAATCGTCTGTAATGTACTATGTAACTCGGATACTTTTTTTAAAATAATGTGAGAAACTGTTCAGAAGACGATACAACATCAATTATGAAAAAGATGTATTGTATGAATTTTTATCCATTGGGATCCAAGCACAACGGGGGTTCGTTGTGCTTTTTCAAATACACAATGTTCATATTGCTTTTAAATACGGATATAATTCTTCTTTAGGTCTGAACTCCCTAACGGCTGGCTGACATGAAATTATTTAATGAAAATCAAGTAAAAGTGAAAAGTACCACTGCAATCGGAAAATATTGTACAGTAAAAACATATGTAGGCGGATTAGTGCATTATATAATTGCAAAAATGTAGTGGCATTACTTACTAATTAATAAAATATTAAATAATGATCGTATTATTCCATCTGAAATTTTAACGTTATTTTGTGACGTAAAACGTCTTTCCTGAGCTTACTAAAAAATAAGATAAAATTAATTTATCAAAAAGTAATGTAATAAATATGATATTAATTCAATTAGTTTTTTCATAATGTTTTTATTTTTCATTCTCTCAGATATTCGAATATTTGTTGCATGCATGTGCGAAATTATCTGGCAAAAAGAATTTATATGCGGAACTTATCTGTGAGTGGTTGTTTGATCAAAGTTTACGATGAAGTATGCGGGTATTTGACACCGAATCGACGTTTCGAATACTTGTTAGGTATAATAATGGCGTGAAAATTATAGAAATCATTAAATAAAGTAGACACAAATCTTCGATGTGCTTTTCCTAATACAGCTCTAATTGTACGAAGCTTATGGCGACTTGCACTTTATTTTAAGGTCGTGGAAAAATATTTGCGTCATGAATGGGATTATTTGTCTTGGTCTGAAGATTTCCTATGTATTTACAAATAAAAAGTATGGAAAGGTGTTTTTGTTCCTTGTCAAGTAACTTCGTTCGAGTTTTGCTTAATATGTAGCATATTTCATATGTAACGTATATTCTATTTCTACTCAAATGTCAGGTTTTTTTAAAATATTTTCCAGCTAACCTACGATTTTGTAACTATATATATAATTATAGACAGTATATCTTGGTTTTCATAACTTCAGATTTTTTAATTGGCATATTACCATGACCAAGATTTTATTCAGCGTGTTTAAACAACTAACACGTGTGTACAAACACGCTGAATAATTCGTCTATCTTTTGAATTATTAAAATGTTCTTCAGTATCAAAGTCGAGTCTTTAATTTCTTTAACTTTTGAAGACTTAATTAAAAACCTATTTCTGTCACGTATGTATTTTTTCCCTAAGAAATATTTAATTAATTTCCAGGTTTTGTATTACAAATCTCAATCTAAAATAGTAAAATATACAAGCAAAAATAAAACTGAATATCAACAACATAAACTCTATCATCAAATTTTTAAAACGTTTCCAAAACAGTCGCGGAAGAAAAATACACTTAGTGTTCCATTAGAATAAATATTTTTGTAACGGTTTTTTTTATATAATTCTGTTGATTGTTGGGGAAATTTAAAATACATTTGATAATATCTGTTAAAAGCTAAACCGGTCAAGTGATTAGTAGAACAAGTGATTGTGACATAAGTACATACGTGTTCATACTTTCAAAATGTGTTCATTTCCCACTAATAGATTTTACACGCTATATTAAAAATACTTGGTGTATGTTATTCTCCAAATTCAACACATATGTATGTTCCATGATAGCGGTGATTGTATAAACATTTGCAGCAAATCATGTCCGTGGAATTGTGTACTATTTATCTAAACCAGCTCACCTCTTTCTAGAAGCACATAAGGTCTGCCATTTTTATTAAAACTATATACATGGAGCACGTGTGTGGATGTCTGTGGTACTTGTTGCATGAAAATATTTATTCAGTGAGCAGAGCCTAGTGATGGTCGCGATCGCTAGGCTTAGTGTTTCTTTCTTAATAGACATCTGGCTGGGAGAAGTCTACGCCTGGCGTTTGGACGCCGCCTCAAGCGATAACCAGCTCTGAACTTGTTTGTATGTGAGATGCGGTATGATAGGTTGATATCGCATAGGTATAGTATAAGAATATAATTTATTTCCCTACATTTGTTTTAAAGGTATATCGTCGAAATTAATTATATCAATTTTCTATACCAAGACAATATTTTCACACTTCTGATTTCAAGTGTGATTGTAGCTTCCAAGCTTCCTTTTAGGCTTTATGTAATTTATTATCTTAGGTATCTAGACGACATACAATGTTAGTAAATGACATTTTATTACTTTTTAAATTACTGTAGTTAAATGATTACTTATATACCAGTTATTAAGTAATATGACTTTGTAAGTTTAACAACCAGGGTAAGTTCAATGTTCATCGTGTGCGCTACGCCATATAATTTCAATGTACTTAAGTTGTGTATGCATCTTTGTAAATGATTCATCATCTCAGCCCATAAACGTCCCACTACTGAGCACGAGCCTCCTCTCACATACCAAGGTGCGAGGGTATTGGGTCATACTACACCACGCTGACCCAGTGCGAATTGGCGGAGGCAAGTGTATGGCGTCCTGCTGTTAGAATTTTTTAAGCCGCCCATTTAGGCCTCTAACTTGGCTTAACGACTACCACATTTAGTGATAACCGGGACCAACGGCTTAACGTGTCTTCCGAAGGACGGAAGCGCTCGATATCAAATGCCACACAAACGGTCACCCATCCAAGGACTGACCTCTGTAAACTCTGCTGTACTTCGGTGATCGTTTCAGACCACCTAGCACCGCGGAGCTACGAGCGCTTCATTCTTCGCTTTTCTTTGTAAATGAATGTTCGGTTACAATTCGTTACTTTTAATGTAAAATTAATAAATAAGAGATGTGTATATTACTGCTCATAGATATAAAATTCTTAGTTAAAAAAACCTTAGGTGTTTTGTTCAAGTTTGATAATTATTTTGTAAACTGAGTAATTATTTTAAGTTAATAAAAATGCCTCAAAATAATATTATTACTACCATATTGTATACTCACCTTCTTGGGAGAAATCGCGAAATATTACAAATATTTTGGTACCCCAAGGAATGTAGGCTATAAAATACTGTAAGTTTCTATAAACTTTCTTTACTTTATTGTGTTACTGAATTGTGAATTTATGTTTATTGGTCGGAGCGTTGGTTGCGACCATGCCTCTTCGCATTAAAGCTGTAATTGAAAGCAAAGGCGACACAACTAAGTGGTAAACGAACTATTTTGCGTGAGAGCCAATTGTAGACGAACACTTTTGCGACATGTGTTTCAGCATATTACCTTTTGGGAAGGTCCGTCGAGGTCTTCGAGAATTGTGCCTAGATCCACAAGCGTCTCCGCTATGACCCCTATATCGTCGGCAAATCGAATTTGAGACATTTACTTGCCATTTATGTTGATGCCGTAGTTTTCCCAGTCTCCAGTATCTTGAGAACATCCTTCAAGGCAGCAGTGAACAGTTTAGAATATATGACATCACCCTGTCTCACGCCCTTTCACAGGAGAAAAGTATTCGTGTATTGGTCTAGTATACATACGGACATGGTGGCGCTCCATTATAAACTTTTCAACACATCGATATATCGATGGTCGATGCGGCATTGCTGCAGGGACTGAAACACTGCCCAAGATTTAATCTATTCAAATGCTTTCTCATAGCCCACAAAGGTAAGCAAAGTGGCTGGTTATACTCTTCTGTATAACCTCCCATAGCGTATGTACCTAGGTTTCCGTATTTGTTCCGTTTGCGATTTTCAGCACTTACCGCAGCAGCCCTGACACACTGACGCGAGGTGGCGCATACATGTGAGAAAGCCATGGTGTCTGCACAGGTCGCATCCCACACCAGCGGCCTGCCAAGCTTCCATTCATACCGTCAGGTCTTCTGCCATCGCTGCGAAAGATACCAGCTGGCTCTAAGACAGCAGGAAACCCAACAAAAGCACTGCGTGTGATGTTATTAAGAGAGGAGTGCCATAATATACGACCAGCACTGCAGGCGCATGAAAGACCGTGATGGCCAAGCTCGTCAACGGCCTCCCACAAACACAACGATGAGTGTGGACCACCCTGGCGCCAAGGCGGAGACAAACCGCTAGAGTAAGAGACGGCCCATCCAACAAGGTACCGACATTGACAAATGCCTGGAGCCAGTGACCTGACTCTCTCTCGGAGACAGCAGTGACACAAGCAATTTCTGCTGAATTGACAGGAGTCCATCAAAAGTTTGTTAACATAGAGGCTCGTCCCAGTGTTCCTGCGACTGTGGCAGTAGAGGGAAGTCGGAACTTTGGCAGGAGGATTGCCAGGCATTTTTAGCATCTACCCTGCACGACAACTCTACGAAACCCAAAGAATAGTTGATAATCTTCCTGTGGAGATTGTGCGTAGACGAAAACGCCGGCAGTGCCACGCTAGATACATTTCTTACACCTAGACCTCTGAAGCTATAGGAATGGAAGCCTGACTCCAAACGCGGTCATTCATGGGGCAATTTAGAATTTTGATTAAAGAATTTCTTATCAGATGATCTAAATATCATAAAAAAGAAGGAAAAATTAAAATTTATAAATTGTAACTTAATATTCATGAACATCTTACATAAAAAAATATTAATTATAATATATGAACACAATAACGAAAATCTTTATTATACTCATCTATAATATATGTGCATTAGGAATCTTTTAATTGGTGTCGGCTAAAAAAGACTCACCGACAGATATTTTTACGGAGCTAGACTTATCAAAAATCTATAACAACAACATCAACACCGAATCAAGGTCTATTTCGTTTTGAAAAGTTGTCAATTCCGCATTTTTGTGTAGGTATCCATACTACGCACCGCCGTACGTCTGCAGACAATAACAAGAGACGCATTTATAAATGTCACAAGTTATACTCTCAATTTTTTAAGGGTTATCAACTGCATTGTTGTTATAACTATGCGTTGTTCTACTTCGTTACTAAGTACTAGTTTTGCAACTGTGATAAAGTGATAAAGAGCTTGAATTAAAAAACAGAGTTTCGTTGCAACTGCTTTAAAATTCGCGTTCAAGATGTAAGCTGGTTATTAGTTTATTGCATTTTTTTAATATAGAAAGCTAGTCTGAGATATACTGTTGAGCGTTGCAACTTCAAGAATGTTGCTTGTGAATCTTGAGAATCTAAAGCGACGGAAGTGACGATGAAGGCAAAAGGATTTTTTTTTAATATGCGACATTTTATCACTTAATGAAAGAAGAGAGTTACTATAGATGCATGTAAGAATTGGCAAGACATAAAAATAGATATGGACTATTATTTTAAAATATATTAAGTCACCTGCAGCCCCGAATAACATCGCAAGAATAACCTTTAGGACCTTGAGGTCAGACATCACGAAACAAAAGAAGGTCAGCCCAAAGAAGGCTGACTATTTAACTCATCAATATCATATCTTATTTCGCTACTAAGAATCACTGGAGGTTGTGAAATAATTAATTGAGGCTGTTGCTGTGTGACTTTCATGGGAAAGCTTGATTGTGCAGTGTATTGCGGCCGATAAGTAAGCCAGTACTGTCTCTAAGCATCCCGACACAAGGCAACAACGTATCCGTAACTTTTTAAACCATTCCAACTGGACACCGAAGGAAATCGTTTCAACTTCTTGTCTCTGGGGTCCATATAAAGTGACAAATGATTTTTTGTTTAACTGCATCGTGAATAGAGTTGTGTGCAACTTGGATGGTTTTAATCTGTGGTGCTGTATTCAGCCTAGTGGTTTAGTTTATATCAACATAGGTTACATTTCTTGAATATTAAACTCATCATAATTACACTAACTCCTAATATAAGGGTGCAAAAAGAGGGCCGTCGTAGGTCAGTTTATTACGAGGTCAATAATGTTGTAATAAGTAGTCTGATTATAATATTATTGTAATGAGATACAGTTACAAGGTAGGTCTAATAGTGTTGTAAAAGTTAAAACTATAAATCATAAAAATATTACGGAACCTCATAATATGTTATTGCATGATTTCTCAAAACTTTCACTTCGCTTTAAGGGGGTGGCATATTGTACATAAATATGTAGCCTTCAATAGTGCCACCACCTCTCTTAATGGATGAGACCGATGGACCGAATAAACTTCACCGGATGATGGCCGGCAGCGTCATCCTGCGTATTGACTTGAACTGTGATCACCAACCCGTCTGCTCAGCGTGGTACATACATACATTCACGCCTGTGTCCCCGACGGGGTAGGCAGAGGTATATTATACGCCCACACTTCGCCAATTACATAGTTGGTCTCACGTAATAGGTGGCGAGCCAAATGCCGCTTATCGGGCACTGTTATGTTCGCCAGAGCGTCGTTGGCACGTGCACCACTTGCAGGTGAGGTTGGCTTGAGCTCCTTAGGTAGGATCCCTATACACCCTATACATGTTTTTCATAATCAATCACTAACGCGAACATTTTACATTGATAAGGTATCTATTTCTTAGATTACAATTTATAATAATAATTTTAGTTTTGTCCCTACGTGAAGGCGCTGCACCAATTGGCATTGAGTTCAAACTTCGCCAATATACTACGAACTAATGCCACAAAACGTTGTGACACACATTAAGTATAATACAAGATAAATGCAACTGAAAATATGTCTTTCAAAATTGTTAATAATCATACAAAATATATTGAAATCTGTTTGCATTTTAGTTAAAAGTTATTATAATTGTCCCTTTCACATCCGTACATTGTGGATTTTCCCTCTTATCATGCGTAAAGAGAGAATGAACGACATTCACTATCTCTAGATGAGTCACCCGAAGGCCAACGTTTCCGAATCTTCAAAGTTTGGTGGTTTAAGGCTTTTTTCCCGCTTCTTCTTTCAATTTGTGAGCATAGATTGAAACTTCGACGATGTATACCGTAACACAAGCACCTTATGCTTACCACAAGTGGAAAATTGGGCAAAGAATTACGTGAGTACCTTTGGTTAAAACAGCTAACGGGATGTCTATAAAACCTGAACAAGGAATGCTATAGGTTCTCTTTTGAGCTGTGGTTTTTAAACTTTACTAATTCATAACTGGTAATTAAAATAGTTCTCACAAAAGGAAAGTCCGAAAAATAGCATGATCAAAGGGAAATCCAGCTTTATAACCATTTTTTTTTTGTTTTTTTTTGCATTTACGCACTGCCTTCCGTCCAAAGGGGGACCAAAAGGGGGTGTGGGACTCACCACCGGCAGACACGACTGCCAGCAGTAATACCCACTAAACACTTCCGATGACGCCCGCCGCTGGTTGAGAAAAAGGTGAGAGCCTGTACTTGGGTTGCAGCTTCCGACACTCCGCCTGCGGCCAACATCCCCCGGACCAAAACCGGGAGGACCTCCTCAGAGAGGCGCAGTAAACGCGCCCCTACTACCTATTTTTTATCATCGGTAAATGCTGTTTACGCACTGTCTCCCGGTCAATGGGGGGACCGAGAGGGGAGTGTGGGGCTCACTGCGGGGCACCCTGTCTAAGACCCTCCTGAGCTGCTAAACGGGCTCTCCTGGACCGCCCGCTGCGCCCTTCGCAGGTCCCTCTTAGTTTCCCCCCCGGTAGTCAGTACTAAGGGCACCCAGAGCCGCCAATCTCTAGGTGTTACTTTTTCTCGATATCCGGGAGGTACTCAGCCCCTCACCTCGCCAAGGTGGAGACCAGTCCAGGGTGATCCAGCTCTATTACCATATGCCAAAACTCGGTCAACTTATTTATTCTGTTTGTAGCGGTGATGACTGAAAGAGCAACGTGCTCTCTTTGTTTTTAACCCCAAATACCATCCATTCAGTTGATTTCTTTAGCCATATCATATAAATCTTTGTCCACAGGGAAATTTTAAGAGAAATCGGGAAGCTTTATTGTATTAATCATTAAACCTGACCATTTTTAAGAAAGATAGTTTATGTATTTATTGAAGAGTAATTGTTTAAGACGAAAGAAAGAGATATAAAACACTGCTACAAGGGCCTACGTAATTCAAAAGAAATTTCTTTCAGCAGCGAGAGTTTAAAGAGACTGATGGCCCAGGGTCTGCTCACTGGTCTAACCAGATTTGGCTGAATTTTAGTTATCACCAAGATCGACTCCCATCTGACCTCTGCAACCCAGAGGAAAACATTATCTGTGTTTAAACTAGCTGTTATAAGGCACTGACTCCCTAATATCGACTGCACTAGATGTTCATGACAGCCAGGACCAACACATAACATAAAGTGCTTTCCAAGGCACGGAGAAAGCGATAAATGCAGAAATGGGATAATGTCGCACTACATAAAGGACGGCTTAGAAATTATCACCCAAGCATTACCACAGTTGTGCCCCAGACCTCCGCTGCCACCCAACCCAGAGGAAATCATCGTTTTATAGTTAATTCAGCATCAGAATATTAAAAATGTCTTAGTATATCAACAACTGGTGTTATAATTTATTTGTAAAAAGCTTTTGAATTATCGAGACATTTGTTTATTTAATCGATCGAACCGCAGAGGTCTAAGGCTTTTAATAGTTTATAAACTAAATACGGACGTATCATCTGACACAATAAAATAATCGTACAGATCTCTTTACTGTATTATATGTGGTTACTTATCTTGGGTTTACGATAAATTTGTTTATGTCAAGCTAAAAATTTATTTTAATCACGTAAGTTAAAACCGCTGATATCGCAAACCTTTTATGAATCATATTGTCTGCAAGAAGTTATAAGAAATATTAATTCAATCTAAAGCCCAATATGGTCGAGGTAATTAGTAAAGAATACATTATCAATAAATCGTATAAATACTGTATTTATGGGTAATAAGTATTACGCGATTAAGTCATGATGTTCTCACTTGATTCATCGATAATAGAAATTCGAAAGCTGGTGTGAATCTATGTAGCGTAAGTTGTTATAATGCCAATTATTTTTATTTCTTTATTAATTTTCTCTTAGAAAAAATTACATTACAATAAAAACTTAAGCTCTAAACATTAAATCTCAATTGGGCATCTTATTATTCTCAAATGCCTTTATCAATACAAACTGGAGTACATAGGCCTGAACTATCTGCATTTTTATTACTTACTATTAAATAGTATTATGAATTAGATTTAAATAGATACCTACTGAATCTTTAATAATATGTTGCGACATCAAGGCTTGTGTTTCGTGACAAATTAAGACAAGTTGCAAATTTAAGTGGCGGGTAAGTAAATTACCTACTGAGATAAATTATTATAACTTATAAATTCGAGAATTCATTTTATTTTTAAGGTAGGTTTTTAGCTAGGTATCTAACGTTCATTGATCACAGGATCGAAAATTATTTTATTTTCGTAGTAATTTCTTGAGAATGTCTATGACAAATATATATATTGAAAACAATTGATAATAAAATGCTATAAACAAGTTCTCTAAGCCAATTTATCGGTTTAATTACACGCAGAATTCATTTTGGGTAATCGATATAACTTTTTTTTTATAAATATTTAGGGACTTTTGTCTTTATTCAACAATTCCAGTCCCATCATAACAATTCTATGTACTAAACAAATAAAGCATATCTCTAGCAATCTTTGTTGTCAGTTTTGCTAGGATTGGGTGATACTTGCCTATATCCCACCGATTAATCTTGTACTGTATACAAAAGCGAAGCCTTCTGCTCGCGTATTAAATGCTGCAGGTTTTCGAAGGTGTTACACAAATCGCAATTAGGGGATGGCACTTTGCGCATTAAATATGCAAATGAGTTTAAAAAAAAATTTTTTAGGCATAGTGCATCTTATGACGATTCCATTAAGCTTCAAATCAGCTAGTATACAATAAAATAGACACTTTATTTGCATACTAAGTGTATTATTAGACAAAGGACCTCCCCGTCTGTATCATGCGGATAATGCACTTAATTAATCCAGCTAAACTATCTTTGACGAAATGTCTTATGAAATATTTTTAGTAGAAATTCCCGGTTGCGATCTTTATAGTCTTACTCAATGATAGGTTCGACAAAAACGTCCATTACATTTTAAAACCCTATATTATTTCAGGAAATCTCTTAATCCCTTATCGATCCAATGATAATTTGCGAAATAAAATAAAAAGATATTCTTAAAAAATAAAAGTTTTACAAATAAATCATAAAGTTGTTAAACGAAATTCACCGAATCCTAAGCAGGCATGACCAATATGACCATGCCGTCACATAACCTGTCTCTGGCGCTCACGTTATTGTCTTGACGCAGTATTATTGACTCAGGGCGTCCGTCTATTAGGTAAGTAGGTATTGATAAAGTAAATTTATTTAGATTCTCTCTTTGAACTAAGCAATAAATTTAATACATCAAAGTCAATGAAAACCTTGTAAAACACCAAGAACCTTGTAATTCGCCTGAAGTATTGTTTTGTTGGACTCAACAAAACAATACTTCGTTACTGTTGGACTCAACGTGCCTAGGCCCAACTCGCGTAGGAAGGTAATGAATACATATATTGTACCTCAAAAGCGAACTAACCTCGGTAGACATGCCCCATTGCCGAGAATGCTTAGCCATTACAACAAAGAGAGTAGCGAAAGCGATTTAGATATTTATCACGACTCTCTTGGGAAATTTAAATTTAAAATTCAGTCATTCTGTCACTGAAACAGTTTTTGGGATTTCATTGTGTGCGTATTTGTTTGTTATTTGTCTTTAATATTATATTTCAAACTTTTTTGTTATCTTTTGTTTTAATGTTGTGTTCACCTGTAATTGGGTTGCATGCTAGGTTAACTCTTATAATGTAAATAAATAAATATAGTTAGTGGTATTACTATCTAGCTCATCAAGGAGGTAAGCGAAAACGATGGTACGGTGTGAAGGACCATTCCTAGTCCTAAAAGTAAGTAAGTTCTCTTTAGTGTACTGATATCAGCATACATGTGCGTGCAATGTGCATATTTACTTCGGGCTCCTATTAAATTCACATGATCGAGTAGTGAAGAACTTTGTATAGTATTATACGATTCGTAAGACTTCATGTACCTCTCACACCTGCCTCCAATATTGTGCTAATAAGTTGCCAATTGATGTGGATACTGGTTTTTACGATTACGTAGTCAAAACTCCATTAGTTACCCTTATAAATTAATTTGTTGTTCTTAATTAATTACAGGACTATATAAAGTAACTAGCAGTCGCCCGCGGCTCCGCCCGCGTGGATGGCGGCTACCGCTGTAAAATGCCTACCCAGAAAAGACACGGTCAGCAAAATGATTTCCAGATCAATTCACAGACACGGACACTAACATCGACGACGCAGTCATTATCCGCAGGCTGCATAGATTGTCTTTATGTGGATGTTGAAGTTGTTAATGATGAAAATATTTAAATCTAATTAATACTTAGTTTTTACTCTTACCGGCAGTCCCGGAGAGCAACCTGTTGTTTTGGGATAGATAACTAAAGCGATTATTGTAAATCTTCCCCATAAACAACATTTGACATTAAATTATTTTTAGGTGACAAAATAAACTGATGGTCGGGAGCCCCGACCCGTGATAGGGCGCTGTGCAGCAGAAATCGTAATAATTGAAGTTCGCCATAACTTCAAAAACAAACGTCCAATTTTGATCATTCCAAGACCAAATATTATCTACATAAACTGCACTTAGTGATGAAATTAATTTTGATAGGGATTAAGCCCATTAGCAATTAGCTTAAGTAAAATAAATGCGTATAGATATAGTACAAAAAAAATCAAGATTTTTAAATAAAAAAAGGGTTGTTGTGCCTCACTTGCCATATATAGGTATAGTGTGTCGCGGACTTTTTAGTAGGTGGTATAAGATCTTTAATTCATTCATACATTTTGTGGTTCTATCTTTTATAGTTTAGGCAGCGTTCGTAGCGTAGCGCAACTGTTCTGGTTGATTTTTACACTTTGTGTCCGAAAAACCCAAATATTTTACGGAACCCTTTTTTTCGAAATTATAATATAGCCTATGTTACTCAGTGATAATGTAGCTTTCTATTGAAAAAAGAATTATTAATATCGGTCCAGTAATTTTTAAGTTTATTCGTTACATACAAAAATACAAATCTTTCCTCTTTATAATATTAGTATAGATTACATTGACTCCCCCCCCCCCCCGTACCACCCCAGTGACGCTTACATGGAGCCTACATCGCATGCTGGCTAGCTGAGCGCGGTGAGCGGCAACCACGCGACTTTTTTCTAATACTTGCATTTTTAAACTCGTGATATCTTCCGAATGAAATGTCCGAATTAAATAATTCAAAAAGTTATAAAAAGGTATGGAAGCCGTCTTGAATACAAAGTAATTTTTTTTGATAAGGATTAATACCAAGGTACAAATATAGAGCCTTTTCAAGCGGCGGCATATAAATTAAATTTTTAGAATAAAAAACCGCTTACTGTGACGTAACTATAATATTTAGACATATGCTGTCGCGACACTTTTTGTAGATAATGATGAGTACTGCAAAGTCGTAGTACATAATTTTGTTCTATCATAAATAGTTTTCGCTGCGCACGCTATGTAAGGAATTTTTCAGGTAATTTTTTTACACCTTGGGTTACCTTATTGGATTTTTAGTAAGGATCCCTAATTTTTTAAAAAATATAATATAGCCTATGTTACTCGGGGATAATGTAGCTTTCCAAAGGTGAAAGAATTTTTGAAATCGGTCCAGTAGTTTCGGAGCCTATTCATTACAAACAAACAAACAAACAAACAAACAAACAAACAAATCTTTCCTCTTTATAATATTAGTATAGATGAGTAACTAAATCGAGACTTATATGATTACTTAATTTGAAACTGAATAATTTCAAATGGGGTGAATATGCAGAATATATGTTAGAAGGCACAAAGGGTGTGTAGGGATCCTACCAAGACCAAAGGAGCCCAAGCCAACCTCACCTGCAAGTGATGCACCTGCCGATCAACGAACGAGGCTCTGGCGAACATAACAGTGCCCGGTATAAATGTATGTATGTATGTATTAACTAACTAAACAATGTTTCAGAAATTGATGAGAAACGACGTGTTCATTGTTGCAATCTATTTTTATTGCCAGACGTTTACTAATAATATAAATTTACAACTAAATTTGTATTGCAAGTACTCGTACTATGTCGTGGAGAGGATCCGGCAACTGGGTCTCGAGGTGGCTTTGCACAAGTCCGAGGCCATGTGTTTTCATGGCCTTCGGAATGCGCCACCGTCGGGATCCCGTCTGACGGTAGGAGGGGTTCACATCGGCGTCGATTCCACGATGAAGTACCTGGGACTTGTCCTCGACAGCCGGTGGAACTTTGGCGAGCACTTCCGACGTTTGGCTCCTAAGTTGGAACGGACCGGGGCCGCCCTTAAACGGCTCCTGCTCAACCTAAGGGGTCCAAACGCCTCCTGCCGGAAGCTATACCCGGGGGTCGTGAGGTCTATGGCCCTTTACGGGGCCCCGGTGTGGGCGGGTTCCTTGCAGCGACGACCAGCTCAGTATCTGAACGCGCCCCAAAGGGTGGTGGCCATAAGGCTGATCCGGGGCAACCGCACGATCTCCGGCGAGGCTGCGAGTCTCCTTGCCGGATTGCCGCCATGGGATCTCGAGAAGATATTACGTCCGGGAGAAACTTCGCTGCCACGGCAGCTCGATTCGCAGCGGATGGATTTTCGGCGCGATCTCATGGCGTCACGGAGAGAACGACTTTCGAAACCCCGTGCAGGGCTCGCCACAATAGTGGCGGTAAGTCACCTCTTTGAGGAGTGGCTAGAGAGGCGCCACGGTGCGCTCACCTACCGCCTGACGCAGGTCCTAACCGGGCATGGCTGCTTCGGTAGGTTCCTGCACAGAATCAGGCGAGAGGAAACATCCGGGTGTCACCACTGTGAAGATCAGCCAGAGGACACTGTGGAGCACACCACCGCGGTCTGCCAAGCTGGTTTCTAGTCAGTAGAAGTCTGACACACCCTCCAGCTCCAACCACAGCGGGGGAAGGTCATATGATGGATTTCCAACCAAAAAAAAAAAAGTACTCGTACTATAGGTTTTTCAAGTTCTGTGACATCACTTATCTCACCTTACGTGTTTTCGATGTGTATAATTTTTGGGTTGACTTTGATCAGTGTGTCAAGGGGATCGGGTTAGATAGAATCCCAAGAGGCACAGTCCGCAAAGAGTTAGCTCACCAAGGAGTTAAGCGAAAACTATGTCACAGTGTGCAGGACCATTCCTACTTCTAAAGGTAAGTAAGTTCTCTTAGTGTACTAATATCAGCATGCATGTACGTGAAATGTGCATATTTACTTAGGGCTCCAATTAAATTACATTTGCCCTAAATTTATTGCCGTAACCCAGCAAACGATTATAATGAAAAATTTTAGTATGAGCTAGCCTAAAGCGGGAATTGAACTAGCGGATCTACAAAGAAAGGTAAATAAATAATAAATAAATAAATATTCTCTTACAATCACACCAATTATTTAGTTCCAAGTTGAGTATCATTAAGAACTTGTGTTATGGATACTAAATAACGGATAAACATACATAAATACTTTTTTTTTGTAAATACATACTTAAGATACATAGGAGAACACCCAGACCAGAACAAATATTCATGTTCATGCACACAAAGATTTGTCCTGTGTGGGAATCGAACCCACGACCTCTCGAGTGAAGTGCAGGTATACTGACCTCCACGCCATATCGTCGTAAGGTATGATGTGAAAAATGTTCAAATATATTTGAATCCTTTTGTATTTGCCAATATGTGTAAGTTAAGTCGTTGTTGATGTTAGGATATTAAGAATTAAGGCTTCTACGCTTTAAAAAAAACGGATAGTAAAAATTTGAAAATTAAGTACCTATTATGAAAAAAAAGCATATGAACAAAGGGTCAAAGGTATTGTTATATATAACGCAACAAGTTATTATATTTGTTGATAAATTAAGGCTTCTAGCGTAATATTATGACTGAAGATAATAACGTTATCTTTGTAATTAGAATAAGTACCTGCATTTAATAGCTTGTGATATTAAAAACCGGACTTGAAGCAAAATGATTTATATGACGCATATTTCGACCAATGGCCGTGTGGCGCCGGCCTAGAATAGCGTAAAAATCGACGAAGAGAAATGCTACCGGATGATGGGCAGCAGCGTCATCCTGCGTACTGGCTGGAACTGCGATCACCAACCCGTCTGCCCAGCGTGGTGATTATGGGCAAATACCCCCAAATGGAAAATGGCACACACGCGTATACGGCCCCCAGTCCCCGGCGGCCCCGCTACTCCAGATTACGGTAGCGGTCTTGGTAACGGCGGGGCAGGGGGTGCTAAGAATCACCGGCAGAGATCCGGCTACCACCCAAAACGACGACTTCTGCACCTGGCAACTTATAACACGCGCACACTGAGGACCGACGAGAAGATTGCCGAGCTGGAGGAGGAAATAGAGCGGTTGCACTGGGACATCATCGGGTTATCCGAAGTCCGTAGACAGGGAGAGGATACGGTAATCCTTAAGTCCGGCAACTTGCTCTACCACCGGGAGGGCGATCGCCTGTCCCAAGGTGGTGTCGGTTTTATCGTCCGGAAGTCTATCCGTAACAACGTCGTGTCTATTCGGAGTGTGTCGACCAGGGTAGCGTACCTAATACTCAGAATCACCAAACGGTATTCGTTGAAGGTAATTCAGGTTTACGCACCGACCTCGGCACACCCTGACGAGGACGTGGAGATATTGTATGATGACATTTCTGCCGCCATTCATACTTCACCGACTCACTACACGGTTGTTATGGGAGACTTTAACGCAAGGCTAGGCCAACGAAGCGGTGACGAGCAGAAAGTGGGGCAATTTGGAATAGGGCGAAGGAACCATAGGGGACAGCGGTTGGCTGACTTCATGGAGAAGGAGGGCCTCTTTATGATGAACTCCTTCTTCAAGAAGCCACCACACAGGAAATGGACCTGGCTGAGCCCCGATGGTTTCACGAGGAATGAGATAGACTTCATCATGACCACTAAGCGACAAATATTCAATGATGTCTCTGTGATCGCCAGGGTGAAAACCGGTAGCGATCACCGAATGGTAAGGGGCACATTGAATATTAATATAAAGCTTGAAAGGTCCCGTTTGATGAGGTCTACGCTCCGACCCTCAGCTGCCCATATTCAAAACCCCGAGAACTTTCAGCTCGAGCTTCAAAATCGCTTCGCAGGTTTGGAGAACTGCGTAACCGTTGACGATATAAGCGGCGGGCTGGTTGAGACTGTCCACGTTGTCGGGTCCAAACATTATAAGACCCGACAAACTAAAACCAATAAACTGTCGACTCAAACTCTTAATCTCATGGAAGCGCGACGAGACATGCGATTGCAGTCTTCAGCGGAAGCGTCTTCTTACCGGCTCATCAATAGACAGATCTCGAAATCCTTGCGACTCGATATTCGCAAATTCAATACAAATTGTATTGAAGATGCAATAGAGAGGAACAGGGGTTCAAAAGTGTTCGCACGGGATCTGTCTATTGGTCAGAGTCAGTTGACACAGCTGAAGACCAACGAAGGCAGTCTAGTCACGTCGAGACCTGAGATTATGAGGGAGATCGAAAGGTTTTATGGACAGTTGTATACCAGTACGCAAGATCCCGCTACTTGTTTGGCTAAAGACCCTAGAGCCAAACTAACTCGACATACCACCGAAGACATCCCGGACGTCAGCCTGTACGAGATTAGGATGGCCCTGAAACAACTAAAAAACAACAAGGCACCGGGGGAAGACGGGATGACAGCAGAGCTTCTGAGAGCGGGTGGTACACCAGTACTTAAGGTACTCCAGAAGCTCTTTAATACCGTCATTCTCGAGGGACGTACGCCACAGGCGTGGTCCAGTGGTGTGGTTGTCCTTTTCTTCAAGAAAGGTGAGAAATCCCTTTTGAAGAATTATAGGCCAATCACGCTACTGAGCCACGTCTATAAGTTGTTTTCACGGGTCATCACGAACCGTCTCGGTCAAAGGTTTGACGACTTCCAGCCTCCCGAACAAGCCGGTTTCCGAAAAGGCTTTTCAACCATAGACCACATTCACACGCTGCGGCAGGTTATACAGAAGACCGAGGAGTATAACCAGCCACTTTGCTTAGCGTTTGTGGACTATGAGAAAGCCTTTGATTCGATCGAGAGCTGGGCAGTGTTTCAGTCCCTGCAGCGATGCCGCATTGATCATCGGTATATCGAAGTTCTGAGGAGTTTATACAGAAACGCCACCATGTCCGTACGAGTACTGGACCAGTGCACGAATCCTATCCTCTTGCAGAAAGGCGTGAGACAGGGTGATGTTATTTCACCGAAACTGTTCACTGCTGCTCTGGAGGATGTTTTCAAGCTACTGGACTGGGAAAACTACGGCATCAACATTAATGGCGAGTATATGACTCACCTTCGATTTGCCGACGACATAGTGGTCATAGCGGAGTCGCTTGTGGATCTGGGCACAATGCTCGGAGACCTCGACAGAGCTTCCCGAAGGGTAGGTCTTAAAATGAACATGGATAAGACCAAAATCATGTCAAATATCCATGTTGTGCCTACCCCAGTAATAGTGGGAAGCTCGGCCCTCGAAGTTGTCGACGAGTACGTATACCTGGGACAAAAAGTCCAATTAGGTAAGTCCAACTTCGAGAAAGAGGTCAATCGTCGAATCCAGCTCGGTTGGGCTGCGTTCGGGAAACTACGCAAAATCTTCTCGTCCAAAGTACCTCAGTGTCTCAAGACGAAAGTCTTCGACCAGTGTGTGTTGCCAGCGATGACGTATGGGACTGAGACGTGGTGCCTGACTATGGGCCTCATAAGGAAGCTCAAAGTCGCTCAGCGTGCAATGGAGAGAGCTATGCTCGGAGTGTCCCTACGTGATAGAATCAGAAATGAGGAAATCCGTAGGAGAACCAGAGTGACCGACATAGCGAAGCGCGTTTGCAGGCTGAAGTGGCAATGGGCGGGGCACATAGCTCGAAGAACCGACGACCGATGGGGCGTTAAGGTTCTTGAATGGCGACCACGAATCAGCAAACGTAGAAGAGGGCGGCCCCCAACGCGATGGACCGACGATCTGGTCAGGGCGGCGGGGAGCCGGTGGATGCAGGCGGCAAAGAATCGATCTACGTGGAAAGCAATTGGGGAGGCATATGTTCAGCAGTGGACTTCGAATGGCTGAAATGATGATGATGATGATATTTCGACCAATATAATAGGTTGGGGAAAAAGTCTTTTCGTATTTTTGTATGAAAAGTCAAGACATTTTTTTCAAAGTTTATTTACATTTATTTACAATATATATGTACCGTTTTGTTGAATAACTTTCTGCCATTTTGTGGGCAGAGACATTATCCCGTTACTGTAGAAACTTTGGGACTTCTGATCAAAAAAACGGGACAAATAGTTTTGGCAGTCCTCTCTTGAGGTCAACCTTACAGAACCTAAAGAATTCTGCAGAGACCGAAACAGGTGAAAATCTGAAGGCGCAAGGTCAGGGCTATATGGTGGATGCACTAGGACCTCCCAGTCGAACTCTCTTAATTTTTGCTGAGTGGCTAAAGATGTGTGTGGTCTAGCGTTATCGTGATGAAAGACCACACCCTTCCTGTTGATCAATTCCGGCCGTTTTCTCTCGACTGCTTCCTTTAATCTCATCAGTTGCTGGCAGTAAAGATCAGAATCGATGGTTTTGCCGGGCGGTAAAAGCTCATAATAAACAATGCCCTTCCAATCCCACCATACACACAGCATCACCTTATTTCGTGTTAGGCCAGGTTTGGCCACAGTCTGTGAAGCCTGGCCAACTTTCGACCACGACCTTTTTCGCACGTTCTTGTCGTACGTGATCCACTTTTCATCGCCAGTTATCAATCTCTTCAAAAACGGCTCGGTTTCATTACGTCTCAATAATGAATCGCAAATGAGTACACGGTTCATTAAGTTTCTTTGAGTGAGCTCGTGTGGCACCCAAATTTCGAGCTTTTTTGTATAACCAGCTTTCTTCAAATGGGTCAAAACTGTTTTGTGGTCAATTCCCAGTTCTTCAGCTACATCGTAACTACTAATATGCCGATCTTGCTCCACTCTTTCAAAAATGGCGTCCATTTTATTCGTAACAGGGCGACCAGAGCGAGGTGCATCTTTAACATCAAAATTTCCGGACTGAAAACGTTTGAACCAAATTTGTGCTACTCTTACTGACACTGCATCAGGTCCATAAACATCACAAATTTTTTTCACTGCTTGAGTTGCATTTTTGCCTTTTTTATAATAAAATTTTAAAATATATCGAATTTCTTCATTAGATTCACTCATTTTTACGGAGAGAAAAACAAATGAAAAATAGCGGGAAACAACTTTTTTTTTATTTTTTTCTTTTCTTTATAATGGAACCTTTTTAATGTTACCAAAACCAGCCAGACACAAATAGTACAGTCAAAAAAATTTTATAATAAGTTTATACCTACGTTATGCGAAAAGACTTTTTCCCCGACCTAATATTTAGTTACCTAGATATAACTCACTTTTAAAAACCTAAACGATCAATTATCAATAATGTTTGTAAGAAATATTGAATAATTGTAAATATATATCCATCACGCCTGTTTCCCCCAAGGGGTAGGCAGAGGCATATTATACGCTCACACTTTGCCAATTATATAGTTGATCCCACGTGAAAGGCGGGCCTATTGCCGCTTACCGGGTTATTTTTGCCAGAGCCTTGTCCGTTGATCGGCAGGTGAACCACTTGCAGGTGAGGTTGGCTCGGGCTACTTAGGTCTTGCTAGGATCCCTGTACACCCATATATGTAAATATATATTCATTTTACTCTATTGTCTTAATGTATTAACTGTATGAGTATTCAGACTATAATGTGTTATTTTGTGCACGCGATTTTTATACATCACTAAATAAAAAACAATTTACGGATAAATATCGTGTTTTTAGTCTATGTACTATTTTATCCCGACGTTTCGAATACCAATTCGTGATCACTGGAGACTGAGGGAAAGGATTTCTCCTT
Organism: Musotima nitidalis; assembly: GCA_949126915.1. Lineage (NCBI taxonomy): Eukaryota > Metazoa > Arthropoda > Insecta > Lepidoptera > Crambidae > Musotima > Musotima nitidalis. The sequence goes on from OX421419.1 coordinate 7,674,574, forward strand.
AAACGAATTCATAAATTTAAAATTAACGTTACTAAAACTTGGATTGTTGCACTGTTTCAACCCACACAGAACGAGTGATGAATATATGGAGGGTTACGGGTTTAGTTTTGGATTTTATTTACTGCTATATAGGGTCTCAAGCAGTGCTATATATCTCAAGCAATCTGAATAGTTCCAGATCATTCTGGTCACAAACCGAGTTTCTGTCTTATCACTATGGGATCTGTTTTATCACTATAGGATGCATCGTACAGACAACTCTGTCTTTTCAAACTCAAAGGCTTCGCTCAATTTTTTAAAATCATTTGATATTAAAAAATGCTATTCGGCCTATAGTTATGACGCTCAGTGCGGACGTCCGAATGCGGAAGTTTTATTATTCGTAAACTTGTAAATTGCGCTAACATTTGAGGACCTTGTGCTACCAGCGACGTGTGTGACTCGGAAATGCTAATGCTACCTGCATTACCATACTACTTTTCAATATTTGTATTATTTTTATTTAATGACTTGCTTATGACAACGAACATGCTGCGGAGGTATACTTAGTTGGCTAGCGTTTACATTAATGCTTACGTTAATCGTCATATTAATGGGAAAATCGTTTATTTCAATCATAAGCTTAGTTCAGGATGTAACATCGTAGTAAAACAAGGCATCGCATCGGTATATGCCCTAATAGATCAGCCAGAATCTCAAATTATATTTTAAGTCATAGAGGTATCTGCGTGCATCATTAGAGCATGGCGAAAATTTATTTTATGTTAAATCTCTCAATGAATATCCCATCCCAACTATAGGTTCAGACCCCCTCTCACAAACCAGTGAGTGAGATGAGGGTCAAAATCCACCACGCGGATCTAGTGCTGATGACATGACGGAGGCAGGTGCAAGGCGTAAAACCTAATTTCACGAATATCACATTTAGTGATAAACGATACTAAGGTGCCTTCCGAAGCACGAAAGAGCTCATTGTCAAATACTACACAAACGGTCTACTTTCGAAGAACTGATCTCTGCTGAACTACAGTGGTTTCCGACCACCTAGTTTCATGTGGTAAATTATAAGCGCTTTGAAGTGTATGTAACATTAGCAAGTTCATAAAATTCAAACCAGTTACCTGGGGCGCTTCGAGAACGTATGTTTTCCAACGACCTAAGGTTATTGGCTTTATCAGGTGTGAGGATGTTCTGTACCTGGCTTCCTGCGAAAACCTAATTAAGTTTAAAAATCTTTATTTGTTTATCTGACTAATGAGACTCTAAATAATCATTAATATTGATCGCTATATTTTGCTGCCTAATAATTAACCTTTAAACAAACGGATATTTTTGAGCTTGTATTTGTGTAACTACGGTGGAGTTAACATTAAATTATTGTAACTTCATTTTAGAGAAAAATTTCTGAACTCCTACGCCAGAGGGCCTACTCCAATTTAACGAAAACGAAACTTCGTTATAATACCCATCCCTTACACTCGATAATGAAAAAGATATTCTCGATAGTGAAAGAGATAGGTATAACGAAGTTTCGTTTTCGTTGAATTAGGCCCTCAGGTATATAATGTTTTTACGATTAATTATTATTGTTATTTCATATAATTAAATATAAAATTAATATATATTATATATATTATTTTCGAACACCATAGTACTAATTAACTTAATTTTACATGCAATTTAATGAGAAATTACCTATTCAATCGATACATCCTTATTGTAAATTGAATTCCATTCTATGCATGTGTTTCTTAAATGCAAATAAAAACATTCGGCTACAAAAAAATGCATGGATCAGTTTCTGCTATGTTTTTTTACAATAATAAATTGTTTGGCAGCATTTTTTATTTAGTAAGTAACTGAATCTTGTATGCGGAATTCTAAATATTTTGAACTATCTAAGTCCGCAGCAGCGCCGAGACTTACTCAACGAGTATTTTAATAAGTTCACAAATATTTGTCGACCACTATTTGTCGGATACAAAGGTCGCGTGGAGTAGAGCAGAGACTACGAATTACTTCGACTATTGGCACATTAGACATTGAGTTCCGTTGAGGTTTATGTCAAAGTCACGGTTCTAAGTGTGAGTAATGTCTGGTATGTACTTATGTTTATTATATTGCGTTAATTAGCTTCTTTTGTTATATCCTTATTTCTCTAGTTGGTACGCAGTAGAAAGGCGGGTGGAATTATGTATGGGGAATCAAAAAGAGGGGTAAGAGATGAAATCCTGGAGAAGGACCGACTAAGAGAGTAATAAATAAAAAATAAACAAAAATAATCCTGACAATTACACCAATTATTTAGTTCCATAATAAGTATCATGAAGAACTTGGGCTATGCTAAATAACGGACAAACATATATAAATACATTTTATTGTTAATAAATGCTTCGTATACATATGAAAACACCCAGAACTGAACAATTATTCTTTTTTATGCACAACAAAGATTGGTCCTGTGTGGGAATCGAATCGTCAAGTTTCTGTACCTTGATAACCTTTACATAGCACTATGATAAAATCTGTTCATAGAAAATTGTTTGTTGATTTGCACTAAGTACAATTTTAAGTGCCTATTTCTATTTCAAAATTATTGTTATTGGCTCTTATATTTTGGTGATAGCATACAAAGAGTGATGCAGGAGAAAACAACATGCAAATTTTGTGGTTCCATGGATTGCCAAGATCATCCATGGATTTCTATTTAATTTTCTTGGGAGTTCCTATTGGTTCCTTTTTTTAAATATGTACCTTTATACGCAATTATAATATAATTATAACAGACGTAAAGGTTGATGCTGTTTTTACATTGCCTACTGATCCCCGTTTAACGAAATCCATGGAGCATCCTACAATAAGCTGGTTACTGTTCTATTTAATATGTATCCTAGTAAGAACAATGAACAAGTAATGGTTAATAAAAAACAAAGTCTTCTAGGACTGTAGTTAAACTATTACCTTACAGATAATAATGACTTAATTTTAATAACAAATATGGTATGTTAATTAAAATGACACGTTTCTAGTACCTACGTACATACGCGACTTAACAAGTTCGAGAGCAAGGAACTCGTACAAAGATATATCTGTAATATTTATATGCGATGCATGCGTAAGTTTTTGTTAAGCATTAAGTGGGTAAACATACGTAATATTTTTATAATATGATCAAAAACCTCTTCTCATTGCAAGTGGAAAAAGGCTAAATACTTTGATGAATATAATAAGTTTAGTTTTACTTAAGCTAATAGTAAAAATATTATCATCTTCAACAAACGAAGGAATTTCTTTGGGAGCCATTTGTTTTCAGTGATATCAAAAATGTTAACCATAGTTTGTTAATTAGCCAAGAAAAATGGCGCATTCTACAATCTGCCTAAGACATTATATATAAATAAATAAACAGATATATTATACATTTTCGCCTGTTCTTCGAAAACTGCGATACTGTGGTTTACGCGAACTATTAATTATTATGACAAGCCTATATTTTTATTTGTGAGACGCAAACGTTTTATTATCATTATTAAACGAAAACCCGGCTTTACCTAAATAGGATTTTGGAAGTCAATACCTGACTCCCACATTTGTTTTCTTGTGGTATCGGAAGACGAAATATGAGGTTCCTGATGCCCATTTTTGTACTGTCTGCGGGGTTAGCGAGTATTTGTAGGCATTTAGGTATGTATGGTCATTCTAACTAAACTTTTCTAACCGGTTTTTCGTTATAAATTTACGGGGCGTTCCTTTAATTAGTAATCTTTATTAGTTTTGTTCGCAAAAGAAAGTCATTTTAATAATATGTACAGTTATTTTCTTTAAAAGTTACGACTTGGGTTAAATTGTATCACCCAGAAAAACAATGCAAATGTTGTCAATATTATATTTCAACAAAATTAGCCCTAATTATATAAGTTGTCTGTCAATTAAAGCCCCGTCGAAATCGTTTTGTAAAGTTGAAGCGAATAGCCACGAAAATTGACTGCATTCAAGTGCATTTGGTTCAAATCTGTGATTTTGTCATTATTGACACTTTAATTTTATTTCACTATTCATTCACAATTGACAAATACAGAAGAAATTTGTGTTTTATTATTTTCTCGGTATTGTTTCTGCGAAGTCACTATTAAAGAGGCACATCGAATTTTAATATCCTAGCTGCAGTACCTTCCGTGTAGCCACTACCACCCATAAAGTAGTTAAAAGGTAGAATCTAAGTTTATACATTAAACTTACACAATACTTTTTAGGTCAGACTAGATCAGGATGAATTGTAGGCAGGCTAGACTCGTACCAAGTCTCTCCAGGAATCTTACAAACCTCGCATGCACACAAATGGTTACACACAAAACAATTCTATGTTTAAAGCTTCGATGGAGACAAGTGAAACACTTGCTCTTATTCTGCGGGAGTGCAGAGGGAGCCTTCGATGTCAAGAGGATGATTGGTTTTCTGCAGGAGCTGGGATTGCTGGAGTAATCCAGCGATAGCGACGAAAAATATGTGCGAAGAAGATAATATATCATTGTTTAGTCGAACGTCACCCTGAAAAAAAGTACCACTAGGTGTTATGCCTAATAAAAGAGCGAGTTCAAGTTAGATGACACTGCTGCGATTGGTAGATAATGCCTGTATTTTGTACTGGGCTGCGTGGTGAGTGTGACATATAATGCTCCATTGTTCGTTTTAGTTTTAGAGTAAGGCCGTTCAGGAGTTCTAGCTTGCTAAATAAACAGGTTTAAAAATATAGGAACAAAACTAAGGAGTAATAAAAAAGTTGACATCAAATTTAAATTTCTTTTAAGTTAGAACAGTTATAATAATTATGCTGCTTTTTCCATGGAAGGAGAAGACCGTTAGAACTGTTCAACACAGCTGTGTTCGGCTGGCTTTTCTGGGTACTAAATTTGGCAAACGATTAATTCGAAATTATTGCTAAAAAGACAGTAGAAAATAATTATAATTCCTTCGACATTCCAAGGAATGCCATGCATTATTCATCACCATAAAACGGCTGTAACTGCAAACCAGCCTGCAAAATAGTGCCATTTTGTATATAATTATTTTTAATTAAGTTAAGTTACATGTAAGTAATATTGTGCAATGGCAAAGGAATCAAAAGTGTGCATAGAAGTACATTCTTATTATTTTTATAAAATATATTGTCACATAATAATCGATGCAAACAATTTGTAGTTAGCAACTCTGCCCATCACAGCAGCGACGTAAGCGTTTTAAGGGAGCCCTATTCACTTTAAAGCCATGATTTAGTTTTATTTCATAATCACATCCCTGAAATGAACTTAAAAAGTACGATAGACCGAACTTACTCAAGGTTCTAAGGAAGCGCTCGTAGCTCTGCGGTGCTCGCTGGTCGGAAACGATCACCGAAGTACAGCATAGATTACAGAGGTCAGTCCTTGAATGGGTGACCGTTTGTATGGCATTTGATATAGAGCGCTTCCGTGCTTCACGTTAGGCACGTTAAGCCGTTGGTCCCGGTTATCACTAAAATGTGATAGTCGTTAAGCCATGCCATGCCAACCATGGAGGCCTAATGGGCGGCATGAAATATTCTAACAGCAGGACGCCATACACCTGCCTCCGCCAATCCGCACTGGGTCAGCGTGGTGAAGTATGACCTAATAGCCTCGCTCCTTGGTGTGTGAGAGATGGTTCGTGCTCAGTAGTGAGACGTTAATGAGCTGACATGATGACGTAAGGTTTGATAATTATTATTCTATGATGTTTAAACATTTTGTAAGACAGATATTTCTGTAAAATTTATTCGTTATTTTCATCATTTCTCAACATACATATGTATATAAAATTTTGACATCGGCGAAACTGATTAGCACAAAATTGCTCATCATTTTGCACACAGTTTTATGTGTCGAGGTTCTAAAGTTCTTAAAAAACTTTATGGCAATCTAATATTCAACGAGGTTGAATAAAATAAAATAAATAAAGCTTAGAACTAAAATGGATGGAGTTACAGTTGCTTGCTTCTTTATGCTATAAATAGTAATTAAAAATCTAAAATATTCCAATGATAATGTCCACCACATTAGTTAATAACTATTTCTAATCAAGGATGATGAAGAAACTAATGTGTTCTATAAAAAGATTATATTGAGTTAATTATAATTTAAAGGAAATACAAATAATCAATTCAAAACAAAAAACGAATTAACAACTGTCGCTGGCTGGTCGTCATAAGCAGTTAGACAGGTTTCTTTCGAGTAGATTATTTAAGATACAAATATACCAACTTGTTATATCGTTTTCTAGAAAAAACTAGAAATTTACAACTATTTTTCACTTTATTGTTTTCTAAAAAAAAACAGTTTTAAATAAAGAATACAAGTACATTATATACGACTGAGGCAATACTTTCAGTATTTTTGATTGAAGCCTCATATAGCCACCAGATTAAATACTAGGTGTAAGAACTGAAGTCTACAGGGGAAATTCGAAGTGTAGTGATAATCGGACCGTTCTGAAACGGCACTATAATGACAATGATAGATCATATTTTGAAACCATCCGCTTTCGTATTTTTTGCAATAAAAAAGGTAAGAGTAATGTGGACTCACTCACTGAGGGTTCCGTATGAATATGGGGTTTCGTATGAATATGGGGTTTCGTATGAATATGCACATATCGCAATCGCAATCGGCATTTAAAATTAAGGAGGATATTTGTTGGAAAAATGTTGTCTTATAATATACAAACGACACATCTATTTTTGTGTTGAAATTTTAAATTTACTGTTAATATTGCATATTAATTATAGCGTTAACGTTAGCTACGTATTCTTGGATAAAAAAGTTTTATAGACGGACTATACAAAGGAACGAACATTTCGTCTGGAAGCCTGAATCCTAAATTAACTAATGTATTATTTGTTATCATAATTATTTTTAAAGACTTTCTTATGCTAAATAAATAAATAAATTTTATAGCCAATATACACAGACTGTTTTACAGTTCATAAAGTCAGGGAAACATAAGATCCATCTCATAATGATTCAAAACGAATTGAGTCAGTACAATTTTTAGGATTTATTGCTCGATTGTTTTCTGATTTGGTTTAGTCATACTATTGAAAGCATAAAGTTTTACCGTTTATTTTGTTTTCTTTGGGACAACAAACAAATGTGCAATATGCATTAATTGTAACTTATTTAACAAAAAAAAATGTGTCATTGCACAACCAGTGCGGTTATCCACGACTTACTACTAATATAAATTGTTACCGCAGTGCACTTATACAGAAGCCACTTATGAAACTACAAAACATGTTTACACAAACGAATCTGGAAATAGAAATATTAAAAAGAAATTCTTAAATACTACTAGGCTGCTTTAGCAACACACTTAAGTAGTACTTGCTTTTTAAGGGATTTTTACGTTAGTGCAAACAGATCAAAGCGGAGCACGGCGTCCTGAGGTGGAATAACTTGTGCGAACAAAATATGCGAATTCTTTCTGAGGTGCTCGTTGCTTGCAGAAAAGTGCTACTAGTCAGAGAACTACAATAAATAATACCATTTGCCATTTTGAACAATGCAAGAGTGTCATAAAATGCTCTGCATGTTTCTAAAGTAGGCAAGGAATATTTAGCTAAAAGGTCTTCATAATGTTTAGGCTGCCGAAATCTGTAATTCACTCGTTTTATTAAGTACTGCTGCAAAGAAAAAAAATTAAAATTATGAAGAATATTTTCATTTGTAAATTTAAAATATGAACCCGTAATGTCTATAAGCAATGTAGTTAGCAATTTAAATCGCTGTACCTAGATTATTACTCCGCAGGTTATTACGTTCGTAACGTTTCTATAAGTAAAGGTTTTTATGTGATTTAACTAAGCGGATGATGTCTCAATATTAAGAACGATAGCGTTTTAAGCAGGTACCTCTTTCGAGTACTTGTATATTACGTGTTACTTATTTTTATTTTAACTTGTATGTTACTTATTTTTTACGCATATATTAGCTTTAAAGTCTGACTTCATACACTTGACTGATTGAGTAACAACCAATAAACTTCACACATTTTCAATTTTTTTGTAGCATATTGTACGTTCGCATAAACAGACATAAAACAAGATGTTGACATTTCAGATGTTATTTTGTTAACATATGCAAAGACAAAGTCAGCAATTAGTATAAAATAACATTTAAATTAAAAGCAAAAAAGACACTGGCACTATTACTAACATCTACTTTATTAAATAGAATTTTAATTTAGGAATAGTAAACAGTTAATGTAGCAAATTTAAGTGTGTGTTTGAATTATTCTCTAACGGGGAAGTGTTAATGTCTTAAAAAGCCTATCTGTTGAACTTTCTGTCATTCAATTAGCGGACCTAAAGTTAAACCCCGCCCTTAAACTGAGATACACCGTAAACAAACTGGCTGTAAAATATCTCTAAGCCATTGACGAGGGGTAACGGGATTATTACTAATGCCTTCAAATTCAGAGGGTCTCGGGTTCGTACCCTAGTAGCGGTGGTTGAACATGACTTTTTGAAGTTATGTGCGTAATTATCGCTTGCTCTGTGGCTCGAAAAGCACGTTGAGCCTTTTGGTCCCAGCTGTCATAAACATCTTTCGCAGTTGTGATTAGGAAGTCAGTGCCTTCTAACATTGAAAGCTAGTTTAACAATTATTTTAGGTTTACGGTGGTCAGACAGCAGTCGCTTCATGTAATAATTGAAATTCAGCCAAATCTGGTAGAATCAGTGAGCAGACCCTGGTATCTATGGTTAAGTCTTTTGTTTTTTGATTTACGTCGGTAACAAAATGAATTTACGCACTGTCTCCCAAAGGGGTACCGAGAGAGGTGTGTGGGACTCACCAACGGCAGACACGACCGCCAGCAGTAATACCCACTAAAAATCTTCTGACGACGCCCGCCGATTGTTGAGAAAGAGGCGGGCCCAGTGCCTGGGTTGCAACTCTGACATCCCGCCCGCGGTCAACGTCCCCCGGACCGAAACCGGGAGGACCTCTTCAGAGAGACGCAATGGACGCGCCCCTCCTACCTCCTTGTGCGACCATAGCGTGTGTGGCCGACTTAGAGGGTCCTTGGTTAGACAGCAAGGGCCCCCTGCCCCCGCTGCCCAAGACCCTTCTGGCGCTGCTTTATGGGCCCTCCTGGCCCGCCCGCTGCGCCCTCCACAGATCCCTCTTAGTTTCCTTCCCGGTAGTCAGTACTAAGGGCACCCAGAGTCGCCAATCTCTGGGTGTTACCTTTTCCCTAGCGCCCTCTGCGCCCTACCGGGAGGTACTCAGCCCACCACGACAACCAGGTGGATACCAGTCGGGGGGGAACTAAGGTTAAGTCGGGGGTATCCGGGATAATGCTAGGATGTGATGATTAATAACATTTTTTTTTTTTAAACTTATATAACAAGAACAACAGTTGTTTACAACACGATTTCCGAGCACATTCATTATTCAGTCTGTGACTGTAAACAGTTTGACTTAACCGCGACCGGGCGCAACTCATTCAAATACCAGTAGATGACTATGACGGTCGTTCCTTAATTACACGGACAATATTTATTAATAAACTTTCTTATTATCATTTGCATGGCTGCATTTAGTTTTACCACTCTCAAATGTTGACATTGACCAGTACTGCCGGTAATACCCTTGTGTCGTATATTACATTATAATTAATTACTATTAAATACTGAGCATAAGTTTTGATATAAATCACATTTGATTTATTTGTGGTTAGATTTTATTTCCAATTGTTTGTCCAAGCCATTTTTAGCGTAAAACACAATTATCATGGAAGAAGATAGTAGGGGAAGTACGTCCAAAACGAGAAATCGGCGATATTTAAAAATTTGCGCGGTTAAGACAGTCATAAATAAGCCAATTCGTAAGGTACACCGGAAATATACCATTGGATTTCTTGAGTCATTTGAAATACGCCATGTTGACATTTGTGTTTCGAGCTTCGAGAGGAATTTGTTTGTGGTCGTCGGTTTTAGTTTTTCGATAAGTTTTTTTTTGTTATTTTACTGTGTGATAGTTTTATATATTCTAATATCTTGTGCTTGAGGTGATCGTGTAGATTAAACAACATTATTGTCGCTGCAATAATATTATTTTTCAAATCGTTATTTTTTTTGAGGTTGTGTACAAAATGACATACAACCACTACGGACAAAATAACATAGTGTATCGTTTTGTCCGTAGAGATGGTGATTAGTAAACATACAAAAAATCTACTATTCGATCGCTATTAAGTTGTTTTGTTCCTTTACTTAGGTATGCAAAGAATTTTACTTGTTTACTCAGTATTTTAAAGAAGTAGGTTTTTTTATTATATCCTTCGACAAGGATAAGGAGTATAAATCAGGTTTCAAATGGTTGTTTAAAAAATTATAAAATCTATCAATCAAATAAATATATCAATCTTGCTGATTTGTTATAAAAATTCATGTATGTATTTTCTGAATAAATTATGTTTAACTAATATGCATATAATAAAAAATAATATTAGACAAATGTGCCATGGTCACATGTCTTGTTATTAGTTAAACATATATTCGAAAACTTGATAGCTAATACAGTCGTTTGCTCAATTCTTAAAATTTTCCTGTCACCGTTCACTTTTGAAACACAGAATAGCTACAATGAATCCATGGTCTGATTTATATATAACCTTTTATCTATGGATTCGCCCTCGTGTGTTTCTTGGCCTACAAATTCAACCGACCTGCTGGAACCACGTATGTACTTTGAAAGGTACGTTAATCCGTTGGTCCCGGTAAAAGCCCAGTAGGAACGTTTAACTTCCCTACTGATATCGAACCCGCCGGGCTTGAAACATTCTAACAATAGGATGCCACACACCGCCTTCATCAATCCACACTGGATATAAATCCTTAAATGCGTTCACTTCGGTTCGTGAGAGGAGGGACGTGCTCAGGAGTGGGACGGTAATCTGCTGAGATAAGAATGCTCTTAGTTAGCCTTCCTAAATTGCTATGCCCTCACATGACCTATCATCTTGTTAATGAATATATTTACCATTTATGTTTAATTATATGTACCTACCATCTTATGTAATTTTAATGTGAGATGATGATGATGATGAAAGGAACGACTTTCGCCGCGTTGGCAGATTAAGATGTAGTTTGTGTTCATCCAGTAGACGGCACGGAGGTCAAAAGACGTTTTTAGCTCCATAGGCCGTGGCTTTTAATCGATTCCACTATACAATAAATATTGGTGTGCATGAACTTGAATGTCTTGGTACAAGTGTTTACATTTTTTTGTTAATTTATGTTTGTGTGTTTGGGGATAACCACCTATGTGGGGGTGTTTTCTATATATGTAAAAATGTATTTTTATGTTTTGTTTATCTATCTAGCATAGTGGACACTTAGCACTATCCATAGCAGAAGCTTTGCTTGCTAGATAACACCGTTTGAATTGTCCGAAGATTAGTGTCTCCATGGTGTTCAAATTTGATATACAAGCTATATACCAACGGGTCGGGCTATCCCTATGCCATTCTTACAAGTTTCATCAAAATTAGGCCTAGAAGAAGGAGCGACAAACGTATCATACAAAACAAACGACAAACATATCAAAAGTTTATCATCGTGCATCAAAGCTTTTAAATTTGCATTTATATTACTACTCGAGTACTAGTAAGAATTTAATTCTATTATTAATTCAGCTGTTTAAAATTAATTATCTGAAATTGGAACTGCTAATGTGTCAATTAGCATGCCAGCAAATGCATACTTATTACAATCCGTCGGCGTTTATCATCAATAATTATAAATCATTAGATACGTACCCAGGTAATTTTCGATGATTTGCCTATAGATATATAATGTTACATAAATCTGATTCCTTAAATAAAAGTTCAATTCAAAAAAAAAAAATTGGAGCAGTTGGAGCACTTTAGAAAAATTAACATTATTTTATCGGCGTCCCGTCACCTCTAGTAGAAATCTGTATTTGTTCTATGGTCGCCTCCTGTACATTGTTCATATATATTGCCTTAATCACTGGTCAAGCTACATGTTACGTACAGCCACAACTCTTCAACCCCACTAGTAATCATCGGCAAACGCGATCACATCTTTTCCATTTTTTTTAAATATTAAATTTACCGACAGATTACCTTCTCGAAAACCGTCTATTATTATTGTATGCACTTAATCATAAAATGAAGATATTCTCTTAAAATTGTGGACAGTAAATTAAATTATATTCGGCCTTTATTTTAAGCTACGTCCTTTCATAATCCGGTCTTATAACTACGTAGGTTTGAATGACGTAGAAGCGTCGACGACGCACGCCGCCCGCCGTTGTGAAGACTCATTAGGGAGAAATCCACTGATACAAATGCCGCTGGATCAAAACAAAAAAAGACATAGTTATTTGATCACCTTATCACGGCTTTTTTACGTGCCACTGTTGGGTTTTTCCGATCACCCATCCGCCTGCCCAGCCCATTAAATTTAATCTATTAGGGAAGCCAATGTTCTGTAGTGGACTTTGCAAAGCTGATATGATGATGATAATAGGTTTGGCCTTTCTCTCATATACTAAAGTGATGATAAACTAAAGAGAGGCCATTAGAGGATACTTCACCATGAAGAGTCAGATTCAAAGGATTGACCAGTACAAAAGTGAGATATCCTGCTATTAAAATATTTCAATATACATTCCATTATTTATATAACTATTTTAGAGTCGACCGATCTTCGCATTTTTCTTATATCCCTAAAACAATGTTAACGGCAAAATTTATTTAGCGCGTGGTATTCGTCAGGATTATTTTAATAGGTTTACTACAAAAAATGTAAGAACATCAAGCGTTGAGAGGAGAATATAAGTAGCAAGTAAACAAGAATACGGATAGTAGGTATTCGTTATATTTAGTTTTCTCGACAAATAAATATCTTCTTCGACGGCGGCGCAATCACGTCAAATGATTATTAAAGAAATAAACATTCTATGCTGTGTTAAACACGTTTCAATTTTCATTTCCTCTCGAAGAAGTGTGACGTCACCTACTTTATCCGTTTGCGACATTCGAATTATTAATCGAGGATATTATTTCTACCTTCCTCATAAGTAGCTACTAATCTACTCTAAAAAAGTTATTCAACGATACTTTAAAAAGAAAAAAAGATTTCTTGGCAGGAAAGTGAAGCGTTATGTCTGAAGTTTTGTTTTTTATTTTCTAAAATTTGTGATATTTCTAACATTAATGTGAAATAACAGTGGAATATTGACCGTCAAGTGTTTGTGAATGTATGTCTACAATGTGAGTGTTGGTAAATCAAACAAAATAGTGCAACATCACTTTTCAAATTGTCTCAAAAAGTCCATGTGAGATCTCAGTATAGTCCCACATCTTTACTAAGGAATCAAGGGGCTTAGGGGGAGGGCATCTCATTTACCATTTATAATTTTTATCACCACTCATTCCCATTTAAAAAAAATCGCCGAAAACGAATGAAGCTGCTACCATTTAACCATTATTTTTAGAAAGCAGTTACTTTGTCTATTCCGATAAACGGCGATTCAAATTTGTTTAACGTTAAATTATTAGTTACGAAAAGTCTAAGATTTTTATACATTGTTAAATGAATAATCACATTTCAAAGAGTCAAGTTATTATTCGGTGTTTGAAATCCTTGAAAAGACGCGTGATTTTCAGGAAGCATATATCAATTCCATGAAGTATATTTTTATTTTATGAGTGTGAACTCATCTCTATTGGCGTTTTTCCTAACAACTAGAATTACAGCCACTTCTGCTTCTTGCTTAGATAACATGTTTACATATATTATACTCAGTGATAACAATAAAAAGTAATTAATCATTTAGATTCAGATCATTGTGGTCAACAAATATCTTTGCTTTGTAGAAATAAAACTTTGGCTACAAGAACTATAATATTTATACCGAAAACTAATAATCGTTTTAAGAGGTTCAACAATAAATTTTATTTTGTGGTTTACCCTTGATAGATGAAAGCAGTGACCCTAAAATTTTATATTATATTTTCTTAAGTAGCTTTTGTAATACTATGAAATCAATATTTACTCCCACAAAGATTAAGGTAACCAATAATGCTACCTTTTGTGAATGGGCTACTCCTGGGTTATGTAAAAGTAGAAATAGACTATATGAACTGTAAAATAAAAAATCTAAGCAATAGTGAACAATTTTATAACTATGAAATAAAATATTCTAAAATATTTAGAAAAGCATGTCTTACGGCAAAGTTTTGTTATTTAAGCTCTAAAATCAAAAAATAAAATAGTGGTGACAAGATTAAAATGACCTGGAATATTATTAATAGTGAAAAGGGAAAAAATAAGAATTACGATACTGAGTTTGAACTCAACATTAAGATTATCGGACTTAGATATTGTCAATGCTTATTTGCTAATTTACTAATAATCCAGTGTCTATCACAAAAGCTTTAATTTTCTCGCCCACTTTAGCGGAGGCTATTTTTAAAGACAATGTAATATATATGTACAAATGATTTTACTTTAAGTCATAGAATACATAGGAATTTAATTAAGACGTTCATACTCATAATGTTAAGAAAACTGCAGACCTCTAGGGCAATTCCATCGTACTTACCAAGCCCATCGTTGTTTCGGTGGCGCACAGTTTAGCTCCAATATTGAATAAATGTGCAGATTGCGTCATATTTCAAGAGTTTATGAAATCTATGACTGAAAAATGAAATTTATGAATCATTCCATTATTTAAATTGGACAGCACAGCAGACCCAACAAATGTTATACCTATGTCAGTGCTGCCTACTTTTAGTTAAATTTTTGAAAAACTTATTTCCAACCACATGTTAAGATTTTTTACTAAAAATGGGTTAATGCTTTCAAAACAATTTGTTTTTGGACGCTTTAGGTATTTTTATTTTTTGACTGTGTTTCTCATGACCACCAGATAGTATTATTTGCTGATGATACATCATTATTGTTTAGTTAAAACAATATCAGAATTTAGCCGACGTACACAATGCGATCTCAAAGGTGGTGCACTGGTTTTACGTCAATAATCTGTTATTATTTAATAACAACTATAAGCTAAAACTGAAACGAAATGTACTCAATTCGTGTCGCCTAACGTCAGACAAGTAATCACCATTGTTAAAATAAAGGAAGACGAGTTGACACTTGTAGGTACCACCAAATTTCTGGGTGTTACCTTAGACGCTAAGCTCCCCCACTGCAGCTTCATACATATTGGTGAATTTTTGAGTAGACTCAGCTCTGCAGTATTCGCGGTAAAGAAAATTCGCCAATTAACAAAAGTTGAAACAGCTAGGCTTGTTTATCGTAGCTATTTCCATAGTGTTATGTCATATGGTATTCTTCTGTGGAGTTGTGCCGCAGATATTCAAACTATTTTTGTTCTGCAGAAGAGGGCTATTCGTGCAATTTATAATCTGCCATGTAAACATTCACTAAGGGAAAAATTTAAGGAAATTGGTATTGAGAGTGGCGGGTCAATTTGTTAATAAAAAACTGTTATATATACATAAGAATATTGATCAATTTAGTAAGAAAAGCTGTATATTTAACCTAAATACAAAGAATAAGCATAAACTAGTTGTACCTGTCACTAGGCTCCAAAAGATAAACAAATCATTTAAAAGGTCAAAGGTGTGCTATTCTTCAACAGAATCCCAAGCAATATACAGCAATTAGCCTAAATAAATTAAAATAAATAATAAAACGCAAGCTGTCTTCAAAGGGGTACTATTATATTAAAGATTAAATGACAGATAAAAATGCTTGGAATTAAACTGCCGTTTCTTGCAGGATATTTTAATATGAATGGCATAAAACATGAATATTATTAATGTTATATTATATTGCATTGTATAGCGTCACAGACATCTTCATTTGTCTGTGACGCTACGCTTAGTAATGTAATTGTAATTTCAGTACCTAACCAATAGATAATTTTAAAAAAGAGTTCTTTTACAGAGCGTTGGCTCGGAACTGGAACTTAGTTTCACTTACACCTAAATATTTTTTGTTTTTTTAATTGTTTTGTTGCATGTTAGTGATTATTTAAATTGAATTGAACTGATGTAACCATGTGTAAAAAAATTACAAAAGAAACATATTTCACGATGTATGTGTGTACGCCAATAATAAGTACATTAGTACGCTTTATCAAATTACACAATGAACATAAAACAGAGACGAGAAATCTGTAAAAAACTTGACGAAATGTAATGTTGATTTTATACAAGCTCTGGCTTAAGTCATAAGCAAAAAGTTTTAAGACAATATTTTCACATCATAGAAAAGCTGAGTTTATAACTTCTGCATCTTGAAAAAAGTCGTAAAGCGGTTTTCAATGATAGTGATGCGCCTGGTGTCAAGCGTCCATACGCAACTTTCCATCAGAAAAGCTTTCAGGTTAATTTTAACTTCATCTGTTCTGAGAACTTAATTTTCAGTTATATATTCTTATTGTAGTCGTTGCACATCATCCAAAAGCATAAAGATCAAAGTCTATGTGTTGCCAGCAATTCGACTCTGAAGCGTGTTCAGCTCTGCGCAGGTGCACTTAACTCGCGAGGATTTCTTGCATGATGAAATCCGAAACGAGGATATCCGCATCAGAACTGGAGTTTCCAATATTGTTTTTTTTTAGGTTAACCCGCACTATGTGGACAGTTAAATAAAAATGAATGAAACCGACCTAGTTTAAAGGCAAACCACATTTCCTTGTTCTTCGGGAGAGGGTTAATAATGCTCATATGTACAACTTTAGATGTTCTTATAATTCAATTCAATTATGATTAATTTATTATATCAAGTATATTATGTAGAAAGGTAAGTACTTACACTTTAAATCGAATGCCAAAAGTATGTAGATTTTATCCAGACAAAGAGCTACGCTGTTTTATCTTTCGTTCGACCCTGGGATCGCGAAGACAACCCCTCACGTATGAAGTGAGTGTCTCTAAAAAAACCGGCTCTTGTAAGATCTTAAGACGTAATATTACACACACAGTAAGGCAGCACAAACCGGAATTAGAATATTTTTAGTAAGTTCTCAGAATGATCCGATTAATAGACATGTAATTACATAGGTAGTACTGTGGTTTTTTTTATTTTGTATATGACACGAAAAAATCAAGGCGCTTCTTATCGTGAAATAAGCAACGTAGCGCACTCACTAATGACGGCCTGCAAAATTTCCGTTTCCCCCGATTTAAAGCCTCGGAATTATAGGTACTACGAACACACTCAGAAACGACTTCCCAAATATCTTGGTTCGAGTGCTGATAGTCTGCACAGTATAAGGATCAGCCCGTGTTGTTCGGGAGAGGAAAGGAGGGGGCGGGATGAGATCGAAAAGCTCCTCAGAACACCCACCATAGTAGTTCCAATAGAAGACACTGAGAGAGGTAACGTCCCTCACCTCCGCGTCCCTTGTAATGCGAACCGCTCGCCGTTGCAGTCGGGAAGTGCAGTTGCATATGAGAACAATACTACACACTCTATTTTGTTTATTGCAAATGTGTTTCCTGTGCCACTATGTAAATGGATATCTGGCGACCATAATGATCTAAACATTGTCACGCTTATGTATTGCGCCACTGATATTTGTTAAGGAACCTTCCACCTAAAGTTATTAAGGTTATTGCACCACCCATTGTTTTTGAATTATTGAAATAAGATCTATTTATAAATTTTTATGCTTCTATAGTTAAAAAAAAGGGGTTTTTTTAAATAAAAATCTTACTTGTGGTACTTATTGTTATAAAAAGTATGTACTAAATGTTCCTGATACACAAAATCATTACGAAAATAATATTTTGTAAGTATATGACGGTAATTTAACTTCAAAATAAACGAGTAAGTAAATAAAATATATTAAGTACTTACCTGTTTTCAGAATAAGAGTGAGTTTTAAAAATATAGCTAAAAGATTGTGTTTTTCTTATTGTCCTTTTTCCACAAGTAAGTAGTAAGTGGAAAAAGGAAACGCATATTTTTTAAGGTTGTGTTGCAACGTTCTAATTTGAGAGCGATTATTGTCTTAAGAGAGTTCTCACTCGATGTGCTAAATACTTATATGTAGTTTACTTTATTTGAAAAAAAAATGGTACGTCCTCGTAAGCTGAATCTTTAGAGAATAGGAGTATCGTTTATGTCATTCCAGTTTATCCTGTTCCGTACTCTATAAGTGGATAAAGTGAGTCGCACTACACGGGCTCTAGTTATAAGTTGATATAAATAACCTAAGGCTAATAATAATATTGTTAACGACTGCAATCTCGTCAACTGTCTGAGTTGGCAGAATAAGGAGAGCGAGCCGCAAGCCAGGCAAGTGGTCACAATCATAATTACGAATACGTTTCCCAACCCAACAGACCAATCGACTACAAGCGCTACGACATAGGTAACTATTTGTTAGACGTGCAAAATTCCGCGGTAAAATTAGGCGGTGCGTGCGAACTTACAATGATTATTATCTGTGAGTATAAGTAGGAATGTTTCGTATTTGTACCTATTTGCACGTAATTTTATAATTATTACTGATAATGTAGATATAATACATAGATAACAAACTCTGTATATGAATTTTAAATGATCATCACATCAGCATTATAAAGTTCGCTGCCGAACATTGGCCTCACCATAGATTACATTCTATTGGGGTTCTTTGCGAATAAAGAGGATGATACGTGTTTAATATTTAAAGTTAAACGCGGACAACGTGAACTTGACGACGTAAATAATGCGCTCTCTTGGATCGTCCACTGGTTTAGTGCTAATAATTTATTATTACATCAAAATAAAACTAAATGTGTCAGGTTCACCTTACCTAATGTGCCGCTTGCTCAAACCAGTGTTAGGGTTAAAGACGATGAAATAGAATTAGTAAATGAGACGGTTTTTCTGGTATTTGACAGACTGCAACGGCGAGCGGTTAGCATTATAGGGGATGCTGAGGTAACAGCCTCACTCGAGGATCTACAGCTGCGTAGAGACATTGCATCTCTCAGTGTCTTTTATCGGAACTACTAAGGCGAGTGTTCTGAGGAGCTTTTCGATCTCATCCCGCCCTCTCCTTTCCTCTCCCGAACAATACGTGCTGGTCTTCGAAACCATCCTTATACTGTGCAGAATATCAGCACTCGAACCAAGAAATTTGGGAGGTCGTTTCTGGCTCTTGCACTGTGGTCTTCCACTAAGCTCTGAAATTCGCTGCCGGCTCATGTGTTTCCTGTTTCCTATGATCCCGGGTCTTTTAAGCGGGGCGTGAAACGGCATTT
Organism: Musotima nitidalis; assembly: GCA_949126915.1. Lineage (NCBI taxonomy): Eukaryota > Metazoa > Arthropoda > Insecta > Lepidoptera > Crambidae > Musotima > Musotima nitidalis. Next base: position 7,693,912 of record OX421419.1, read on the forward strand.
TAGCAGGCCGTCATGAGTAGATGCGCTTTATAGCGTGCTTATTTCACGTTATAAAGCGCTTTCATTTTTTTATTGGACTGCTTCGACTGCTTATCATCAGGCAGGATGTAGTCATTATGACGTGTCACATTAAAAAAAAAGAGAAGTATAGCACTAGATTCTAGGTTGCAATTGGGAAAGTTTCGGGCGGGTTCTTCAGCCTATGCCATGAAGAAAATCCGACAACTAATGGGCATTAAAAAAGCTAGTCTAGTTTACTTCAGCGACTTCCACAGTGTTATGTGACATATGGCATACTGCTGTGGGGTAATGCTGCAGATATTGAATGTATCTTTGTGCTGCAGAAAAGGGTTGTCTATGGTATGAGATCTCGCGACTGATTGAGGGATAAGTTTAAGGAGATAGGCATAATGACTGTGTATTCACAGTACATTTATGAAAACTTACCGCATACTCATAAAAATAAAAGTAAGTTGAGTAAAAATAGTGATAGACATAATTTTAACTTAAGAAATAAGAATAAACTGGCTATGCCCAAGTATAGGCTCCATAAAGTTACAAATTATTTTGCGGGGAACAGTATTCGCATGAACAATACGATACCAGATGATGTGGCTAATTTATCTATAACTAAATTTAAAAATTACATAAAGAGTAAATTGCGCCAGAAGGCTTATTATAGTGTGAAAGATTTTATAAACGACAAGTCTGCCTGGAAGTGACATGAATTGCTCCTTTCTTTCTTAAGACTATATGAGATATGATCTTTAGATATTAGATTTCGTTAGTTTTAAGAATAGTGGTAATCTTAATAATTTATTTCTTTAATTGTATTAGATATTAAGGCATAATCTGAAAAAAGCCGATATGAGTTTTTTGAGGTATTCTTCTTTATCTCGTTGCCTTTTGGAAGCCTCTTTATAGTCACCGATAGACTGACTGACAATCCCCTCGTCCCTTCAGAATCACGACAGGCTGACTGACAGTAACAAACAATAAAACATTAAACCTAAATCTTTAAAGCGTGAAAAGGTAACAGATAATACAGAAATGTAGAGTTATTATAATTAAAAAATATATATTATTTTATGGAAATAAATTAATTCACTAGTTTAGGCTTGACTACTGATGTTATAATCTGATCGACTTCAAGTGGTCATGTTTGCTCTCACCCACCACACATAGGAATGGTCATCGTGTTCTTGAATATTTGATGCACTAGGTTATTGTTATTTCTATGGCCCCATTCAAAACTCTTCTTAGAATTACATACTTACATAAATTAAAATTATTGCAAATTTGCAATTTTAATAATCATGCTTAAGTACTTAATTACGTTTCATGTAAATTTACATCAAATTAGTTTTGACTAATTGCACGAGTGAAAGTGAAAGCATGACAAAACAATGAAACTCATTAGAATCAAATACTGATAAATGCCAAAATTTACAATAAACGAAACTATATAAAGCCACATGGCATTTATCATAATAATGACTACTAAAGTGTTCAAAATCACCATTAGTGTCTCCGCACAGTCGTTCTACTGGTGCCCTATCAAAAGTTCTATAAAGGAACAATGTTCTTATAAAAATATAGCTCTGCAGTATTATATTATCTGTGGCTCTTCTAAGCTTAAGAGTTTCTATATCATCCATATCGTAAACAAATAGAGAATAATACCTATACCTAGGTAGGAATAATAACCGTAGAACGTAGAACCGTGGTTTTACAAACAACTATGTTTGTAAAACCATCGAGTAAATTTGCAGTTGATTTTTTCAACTACTTATTTGTACATAATTATTATCATAGATTATTAGTATGCGTAAAAAAGTTATTGATTATTAAATAGAATAACCAATTACCCGCTGCCGGCCGGATCTATTGCATAATTTCAGTGATTCTGGTTAAAGTTACTTTCAGTCATGTTAGAAGGCATGTAGGAAAGGACTTGCTGATAACGAGTGTCTGTCAGAATCGGTGGTTGCCTGCCTCATTTAGCATCGAGACAGTGATTAACAATTGCTGCCTTATTGCTACTATAAATGCTACCCACACTTAAATAATTTCTACCTACTCACCTATTAATTTCTGCCTTATAACTATATCAGTTAAAAAGTTACTATTATTTACTTGCTTATTATTATTATTGTAGTTTGCTAAAACTCAATGCAACGTTGGCAAAAAAAGTAATAACAAAATGGTTTGATTTGTTACAGACACCGATAACGAATGCCATAGATATCCCTGATAGCCGGGACCACTAGCTCGGAGCAAGCGATAATTATGCATAAAGCAGAAAATAATTTATACGACCAGGCTTTCAGGCCGAGACCCTCTGTATTTAAATGTATGGGTCTCACCACTAGGCTATCGCTGCTCACTAAATTAGAGAGAGTCAATTGAAATAAAAGTAGATATATTATATTCTAGCTTGCTGTCTGTAGAAGTTAGTATTACAAAAGTAATATTTTAGAAATCATTTCAATCAATCATTTTTGAAACATCAGACAAGATAGTATTGTTAATCAAATCAAGTAATAAATTATTTCTACATAAATATTTTTTATAATAATGGATTCCACAGGCAAAGTAAAATTAAAACACTGGGAATGACCTACATATCAATTCGTTGGAAGTACTTATTTATAATTTTGTACATAACGTATTAAGTACCGCCCTATGTGTGACCGGACAGGCCCCCCTAGCAAACGGCCTTTGTTAATTACAATTAACAAAAAGCATGATGATAACATTGACAGATAATGTCATTAAAAAAATATAATTCGTTGCTAATTATTTTTAGATTTTGAAAGGTCACAACGCGCTCTTTGCGCCATCTGCGACGAATTATTCTTCAATTATTATCGCAACTATATACTAGATGGCGTATTGTTAACAAAAATTGAGACAATGCTATCTGAGAATAGCCACCCAAACTTAAGTAGTAGGTATCATGGGCTCAGTTTCATATGGTTCAAAGATAACAAAACTTAACATTGTATATTGTTATTTATGGATTTACAAAGTTAAAAGAAATAAATAAGCATTAATTCAGTAAAAATATATAGACCGTAAGGTATAGTTAATGATATGAAATATACTTGGATTTCTTACAAAAACATGGTAAAGATTATCTATTACTATCTAGACATGACATGTTTCTTATAAACATTTTAATCTGATCTTAGTATTTATTATATTTTAATTTACACTATGTTTGATACGTTGTCCAGTACCTACTTACCACAATCAACAATAGTTTAAAAGACACAATGCATATTCAAAAATTACTCGCATTTCAAGGCGTTCTCCAGCACGTAAAAACAGCTAAGTGTAGTAAACAGGTGTCTTGGTCTAGATGGCGCTGTGTCCTCCACGACTGGTCTCCACCTTGTCGTGGTGGGGGGGGGGGGGACCCTGCTGTCTAGCCATGGACCCTCCGGGAAGTCGGCCACACACGCTATGGTCGCACGGGAAGGTAAGAGAGGCGTCCACTGCGCCTCTCCGAGGAGGTCCTCCCTGTTTTGGTCCGGAGTAAGTTGGCCGCAGGCGGGGTGTCAGACGCTGAAACCCAGGTACTGGCCCCCGCTATTTCTCAACAAGCGGCGGGCGTCGTCGTAAGATTTTTAGTGGGTATTACTGCTGGCAGTCGCGTCTGCCGTTGGTGAGTCCCACACACTTCTCTCGGTCCCCTTTTGGCTGGGAGACAGTGCGTTAATGCAATTTTGTTACCGACGTAAAAAAAAAATATGGCTCTGTGTGATTTATACAACATGTAAAATAATAAGGGTTACACCAAGAAAGTAGTTTGTTATAAATCGGCTACTCAATCGATTAAAAATATTAAAATATAGGTTATTTTTTTTATTTTTTTTTTTATTTATTTTTTTATTATTTTTTTTTGCGGTACTTTTCGGTGCTTAGCGATGTGTGCGTGCGTGTCTCTCTGTGTGTGTAGGTCGGTAGGCTAAAGCGCTAATATGCCCATACGATTTGCCCTCGATGAGTATAACTAGTAACTTAAATAAACCATATTTAATTAACTAAAAGTAAAATTATTTTGCATGTTTTTTAATTATAATTAAATATTCTAATTGGGGTGTCTGAGGGTGTGCGTTAATTCTGTGCCATGTTGTATATATGGATGTATATCGTACGCTTATCGCTAGTCTGCCTGGTATTGTCCCAGTATTGAGCACGGCCTTTCTCTCACACCCCAAACTGAAAGATATAGGTATTTGAAATAATACTGACAGTTGAAAAATTTTTACAGCAGGACGCTACTCACCTACCTCCGTTGCACGTACCTATGCATACCATTTTCGTGGTGGTTTCTTTGTGAGAGGCCTGAAAAATCGGTTTGTTGCAGAATGTCCAGCGTAAAAGAAACATGTCAATATTTAAGAGAATCTGAAACATATATTATGTAAATTGCATTAACTTGGTTCTAAGTCTTAATTTATTAGGTATCTTTATTATTTTTAAAACATTCTGCAACTTCTGTGACTAAATTACCGCGACGTTACGGGCCGTTTATGGACAGATATTCCAGTTAAGAAAACTATGAACTTGAACCAACGGTAGGTACTTGCACATTTTATTACTTGGTAGATACATATAGCATTTCAAAAACAAGGTTTACGACGTAAGATGTAGTGAAAAAAATAGCAAAAAAAAATACCGGCCGAATTGAGAACCTCCTCCTTTTTGGGAAGTCGATTAAAAAGGCCGGTTTTCCATTAGGGTCACCTACATAAACTAACTGGGGAAACTGGTAAACTAGTTAAATATTGGTTGATCGATATAACAAAAAAATGTTTTTAACTATCAGGACGAATCACTAATAAAAAACAACATGGAACCTAATAAACCACTAGTTGATTTCGCTAACAAAAATTTTGGTTTCAGAAAAGTACTTTAATTAACCATGAAAAGAATCTTACTTTTGCTATTATATTATACTAGTCAGTATGTCAGTCAGCAATATCATCATACAATGTAAAGTACCTAACTAAAATAGTCGTATCTTATTGAAAAAAAACCGCATAAGGCTGCCTGTCCACTGAAGCGGAGCGAGGATGCGGAGCGGAGAAACGGACAAATATTAACCAATAGGATTGCATGAAATCTTCGCTTCTTTCTGTCCGCGAATCTCATTGGTTAATAATTGTCCGTTTCTCCGCTCCGCATCCTCGCTCCGCTTCAGTGGACAGGCAGCCTTATAGGGTCTAAAGAGAAAATCAGTTGACGGAAACGGAGGTACGGGACGCGCAGTAGGGTTTTTAATATATATAATGTCACGCCTCTTTCCAGTAGGGGTAGGCAGAGATCACATCTACTTGCTACGATCTCGGCACACACTTTTAGCTTCATTTACACTTATTAACCTTCTCATACACGCCCGTCGGTTGAGGGTACTGTTGACCTGCCCTTTATCCAAGATTTTCTGGATTTGGTCATGAAAGGTCTTACGTGGTCTTCTCCCCTCCCAATACTTCCACTCACTTGTGACTCTTGTGAGTAAATACCAACGTAAACCTGATAGTTTTAATTGCTATAATTACCAACCTAAACCTGATAGTTTCGACCTGTTGTTTGTTGCCTGTGCAAGGATTTAAAATAAAACGAGAAAACTTGTGTAAAATACTTTATTAAAATAATAAATATCAGATGCAAAAGAGTGAATATGCAGCTTTACTTGAGCAGACCCGCGGCTGCAGGCGAGCGGCGGCTGCGGCACTTGCACGACATTCAAAGCATCGACACCAAACGTGCTACAAAACAATATCGATATAATGTCGGTGAGCACCATCCTCATAATATGCACACCCAACTTAACTCTATACAGTTGCTGTATTAATTACTTAAAATTTCGCAAATCTTAGTTAAAATCCAACGTAACAAAAGGCCCGCATTATTTATTACACTTAAAATTATAAAATTTACAAAAAAAAATGCAACACTTTTATACATTTGATCGTATTGTTTCTAAAAATATCAAAGACTCACAAGATTCTTTATGAAATAAGGAAGTATAAAAATACATAGCTCGCATGCAAGAAGGAAACAAAAGTGCAGCTAGTATTGCGCATGGCCTTAGAACTTGGTAACATGACTTACTAATTAGCAACTTCGTAACAAAATTTTATATACACATAATATTATATCCTCCTCCATAGTATAATTAATGAGGTAAATCAGGATAAGAAGACTTCCACTCAACGTTACAATATTATGTGCCGTTATTATTATCGCGCTTTCTGTATATATTGTTAATATTTATTTAAGTCATAGTTTTATAAATACAATTTATATCACTTGGTTAAATGCAGTAACAGGTAATACATAGTACTTTTTTAAATTCTCTTTCTGTTAATTTACGTTGTTTATTAAACAATTATTCTGTATAAAGGAGCATGAAGTCTATAAGTTACAAAGAAAAAATAATTGTAAAATAAGAAGCCCTTATAAATAAAAATAATAATAGATTAATATTGTCTCCGTTATCCTGATTTGCCTATTCATGATTGTTACCTAATTCATTTCTAGTTATTAAAAATATACACATTACAAAATGCCCATCTCACTTCTTTCAACAAAAACGATTCCAACACATCTACATGATTACTTAGTTCATATTAGCATTTTTATATTCCACAGGAAACGTGCTATATAAAAAGCTATTAAGATTCAACAAATAACAAATTGTTAAATATAAACGTTTAGGTTGTAAAAAGTCTCTTTACAAATCTGATTATAAATAGGAAAAGTGCAACAACCACTATAGATTTGTCTTTTATAAAATTTCATCAAAAAAGAAAACAGTTACGTAGAAAATTGTTTTAAAAAATAGACAGATAGGTGCAGCAATATGAATGTGCGTTAATATGTTTGATAATAAAAGTTTTAAGAATAAGGCACGCTCCTGGAATAGAAATAACTATCAAAATATTTGTATCGAAATGCGTCCTGTATGTACATCGGGCGAGAGTTTGAGGAACGCGCCTGAGTGAGAATCGATATAAAAAGCGACCACTTGACGCAGTAAAGCTTCGCCGTCTCAAGTATAAAGATCAGTCTCGCTCAAGACGACCGGCGGCGGTCACCTGCCGATGGAAGTATCGAGATGGTCTTTAAGGCCAATGATGTATTTTACATATAGGTACGTCATCAGCTCTTTGATTTATGGCAACTGGCTAGATTTCACGTTATATACACGCAACATCATAACAACCAACACTATCTACACTTCGCTATTTCATTATTAAGTTATTTTTTTGTTGTCTTAATAATTAACGCTCTTTAATTTCACTAGTTTTAAATGTGAAATTAGTTAATTTTGCATAATTATTGCGCTACAGCAATTTAGATCGGTAAAAATCAATGTCATATTCAATCAATCAATTTAAATCAAATTTTTCAAAAATCAATTTATATTTCTCTGGTATAAATTAATATCAGTCGTTTGCACAACATGTATGAATAAAATATCAGTCGCCATTTTTTCGTCACCCGTATGTAGGTTACCTGCTTTTTTAAAAAGTAGTTCAGTAGAAGAGTCGGTTTTGGAATGGCGCACATGAATAAGAGCAATTCGACGTGTCTATACGTAACGACGTCATTGTTTAAAGCTATTGATTGGTTTAGATTGGAGTGTCCGGCGGGCACTAGGAGGCGACCCGTTTCCGCACGAACGCATCGGCGGCGGAGGACGCGTAAGAACTGGGCACTTCGCCGACCTCTTGCTTGTAGCCATGGCTGCCGTTCATCGAGCTACTGTCGTCCATCACAGTCTGCGAAAAGAAAAAAGAATAAAGTCCAGGCTAAGTTAAATTTCAAGCCGGCAAAAATTATTTCATCGGTTTTGTTTGATATATAAGGACGTGAATTCACCCATTAATTTATATATTCACACAGGGCTTGAATAAAATGTGGTTATGAACTTGAGAGTTCTATAATTGTTTTATTAAGGTTTAGAATTAATTAATTAGGGGGACTATTATCAGTGTTGCAGCGGACTCTTTTGGGGGGCCCTTTAGCAGATCTATGAAATGTATGTAATGTAAAAAATATGAAGAATGATGACAAAGAACCTATACATTTCTTAATTTGCAAACCTTTAAAAAAAATTTCTATTTTATATCCACTGGTTTTAAAAAACCAAAATTTAAGTTAACTTATTAGTGTGTAAAATAAAGTTGGTTAAACAATAAATACTTAATTATTATTTACAACTTTTTGTGCAAAACAACGTCAATGTGCGACAATTTCCCAGTAATTGCTTTTGTTGCGTAATGTAGTTTTACTGGTTAAGTTTTGTAATTATGTATAAGAGAAGCAATCGCTTTTACCACTTAATATTTGCCTATCGTTAAAAAGTATGCCGTCACAATTCTAGCTCTGACAATCTTCACTGCGAGTATGACCAAAGTCCCGAACAAAGTCTTGCATAGGTGATGTGGTTAAGTAATAATAATAAATAAATATTTCTGACACTTACACCAATTATTTAGTTCCAAGATAAGTATCATTAAGAACTTGTGTTATGGATACTAAATAACGGATAAACATACATAAATACTTTTTTTTTTGTAAATACATACTTAATATACATAGAAAAACACCCAGACCAGAACAAATATTCATATTTATACTCACAAATATTTGTCCTGTGTGGGAATCGAACCCACGACCTCAGGAGTGGAATGCGGGTATACTTGCCACCACGCCATATCGGTCGTCAAGTAATATGAACGTCTTATCACGCATATGCCATTGAAGTCGGGTTTTTTATATCAGATGATTGCTCTAAGCTTTGTAAAAAGAATATAACTAGAGTACCTAATAAGAATACCACAGCCATAATCCCAGCACTGTCAATTTGATTTGGGTATGCGGGTATGACGTAAGCCTAGAAAGACTGGTGAAGACACACGAATAACTTACCATGCAAAGGCCATTTGTAAGCCTGGACTTCCTCTCTGCCTTGTCATTGTAGCGCGCTTTGTAGAAGTCGCTAAAGAGGAAGAGGAACAAAAAGCCGTGCATCGCAATCCAGTAGACGAACACGCGCGGGTACTGGCACGACGGCCGGAACAGCACTTGCAGCTGATGGCTGAAGATCAGCACGAATTGCACCTGTCCAACAAATACAATGATAAATAATCCTATTTCTGATCAAATATAGTAGTAGTAACATAATAGTCCAACTATGTCCCGCCAATTGGCATACAAATATTAAAAGCAACTTTATTAGACCAATTAATGTCGTTTTATTTTAAAAGTCATTATCTAATAAGTCATCGTTTTCTTGCCTCGCTGTCAGTTTCTTTGAGGTCGGTGCACCCTGAATTTTCCTTACAATCACCTCGGTTATTCCTCAACGACTTACCCACTCCTTCCTCAATCATATCATTCTTCCCGCACTTAATTCATGGCTTTTTCGCTCATTCTTGTTGTCTCCAACCAGTAAAAAAAATGTTTTCTGTCCACTCCACCATCCACTGTCTGATGGAGTGTGAAATGTCCGTGGCTATATTAATGTGTTGAAAAATAATAATGATATTCTTGTCAGGGAAATAGGCATTTTTATAAAATATATTAAAAACAAATACCGGTTTCTTAAGTGCTTAGCATAGAGTTGAGTTAGCATTGACATCACAATGTAAGTTTTAAATAATATTCTACATGCTTTGAACCTTTTACGTAAATTACTATTGTTTATACTACATGTAAATGACTATGGGAACCCAGTGACATAATTTATAATGCATACACTTAAGACCGATAAGACAGCTTTCAAGTTAAATATTGTAAAAAATATACACTAAGGATAAATATACAATGGCGTCAAAGAATCTTCCAATATCAAGAATCAAAGGTCGCTCAAAGTCCTAATTGAAGTTTGGTGGCCGCCCAACTGGTTTTTGTGCGACAGTCTTTAAATTACCTACGTCAATCGTAATCGTAGCTATCTATCTACGTCATAATAAATTAATAACTTACGCAAGTAACCAACGCTCTTACCATTTGAAATGCTGTCAGGTACTTCTTCCACCAGATGTACTTCTGGTACTTGCGACCCATCGCTGCTACCATGTAGTAGAAATACATAACTATGTGAACGAATGTATTCAACAGAGCGAAGAATGTGCTGTGACCACCTAGGACAAAAAAAAAATTTACGAACAGATTATATCGGCCCTCTAGAACGATTTGGACGTGACTTTCACTACTGATTAGAATATAAGAAGTAACCAATAGCAACTTTTCAGTGACTTTATTACCAACAACATGCGAAATTAAATTTACCTATGGAAGATTTTCTGTTCTAATTTATCAATTTCAAAGATAAACAATTACACTTTCATCAGTTATATAAATTAGTACATCATCATCATCATCATGTCAGCCTTATGAAGTCCACTGCTGAACATTGGCCTCCGTAAAAGATAACATTCTATAGGGGTATTTGCCCATAATCACCACGCTAGGCAGGCGGGTTGATGATCGCAGTTCAAGCCAGTATGCAGAATGACGCTATAATCCCGTAGAATTTCTCTTCGTCGTCTTCCCGTGATTTAAGAGGGGCTTCTAGGCCGGCACCACACGGCGCAATGAATACATACCTACATACAATCACGCCTGTTTTCCCAAAGGGGAGAGGGTATAAATGAATAATTAGCGTTCAGCCATTTGTTTCCTAAACTCAAGAAATCAACGAATCCTAAAACCAAGATAGATTACTTAAAAAACTGTTTTGCGCTTGCACTGAAAAGTTTCTACGCAGTTATTTAAATGATATAGATTTTTTCGTGTCATGCCTAAGTGTGCTCTAATGTTTTCTGTTTATTTATTTTTTGTTATAGCCGTATTATTATATATTTTAAACAAATTGTATGTTTAAGTGGTGTTTTGTCTTCATATGTATGCAAAATTTATATGTTGAAATGTTTAACTTTGGTGCGCATAGTTTTAAGTTTGTCCTACTTACGTAGTATTTAAAGGTTTGTATGGAAGACCAGCGCCACGGGCCCATAGTGACCCCTCGGCATATGCTGAGTATAAGCCTTTTCAGTGCCACATGTGGCTATTAATTTTTATTTTTGTTGTAAGAAAAAAAATATTTTCTTTCTTTCTTTCTTTCTAAGTACCAAAATTTTCCATACTGTTTGACTGTTAACTTCTTTGAAATGCAATATGCTTGTAAAACGACAAAAAAGGAGTTTAAATAAGTGAGGAAACCGGTTACTTGATGGTTTGAGAAGCCATGAAATACTTAAACGATATTTAAATGTGTTTTATAATGAAAATGTCTAGATTAACTAACCTAGCATAGTTACTTAAACAACCCATAAAGTGGGCACTACAAACAAACTGCAATAATTATGCGGTTTACGCTCAGCACTCACTTCATAATAAAGTACATAAAATAATCATATTTGTTAATTATTTCTAATTTTACGCGAAACTCATGTAGAATCCTCGCACTTAAAAAAAACTTGTTGAAACTCTGCGGTTTGTTACTAAATCAAGTTTCTTAATACGTTACGTTACGTCACAGTTACAAAAGTGGTGTTGGATAATTTATATATTTGTTTCCATTTAGCTTGATACAGTCAAGGTTAATTAATATTAATATGTGTGTTTTGGACATTAACACAAAAGTTTTATTACAAATCGCATTCGAATTGCTAATTTGAATGCGATTTCTGATTTCGATACCTAATAGGTGGTTGCTTTTAAATCTTATTATACGAAATTTAATTGATGTTTTTTACTGCAATTATTTATTATTTATTCTTAGAAATTTATTAACATTTCTTAAATAAAATTTAACTTGATGATACATATTCACGCTATTGAGAAACAATGGTTGTGTAGATTGATTGATGAGAGATTAATAAGTTGTGTAGATACTTACCCTTTATTAAACAGTTTTCATAAGTACGATAGTAATCTTAAAAAAAAATATAATAACTATTTTACGATCTCAAGATTTTATTCAATGAAACAAATCTTTATTTTGTTAAATTGGTAAGCGTATTAACAATCGATATATCGTTTTTTAGATTTGGTTGGAATTTGCCTTCTGGAGCGTTCATTATTATTAAATTCTACATGAACGGTCACCCATTCAACGACTGACCTCAAAACTCTGCTCAACGCCGGTAATCCGATCACCTAACCTCGCGAAACTATGAGCACTTTGTACTGTTTTCGCTTGTTAAATTACTGTTAGATGAATCAACAAACTAGTAAGGTGGTCTTGTGGATTTCATAAACTGATATTATATTAATATGAATTCCAAGAATTCCGACATGGTTGTTAAGTAAAAGTGTTGTAATTACTTTATAAAACACATTTATATTAGATGGCTCTTAGCAAGTCAAATATGCAAATATAACAACAGGATGTTACTTAGGTATGTTCTTATTAAAGTAGTATGCTACAAAAAAAAACACCAACATTATCAATAATAACTCCATACAATGACGTGAATTGTTAATATAAATCTTTAGTATGACCAGCGTTAGTCCGCAATTGCGATTGGCAAACAACATAATTCAAAGGATAAACACTCCGGCATGATCACGTCATGTGACCAAATACAACATGTAACTTTTAAAAATAAACCTGTATTTTTGTGATGAGAAAATGTAAATATTACAATATCCTTGTGCATGTAGTGTCGGGCTGATAATTGGTCCCCATTTGTTTATTTCTGGTCTAAGAATTATCTTACCTAACCTATCTACATGATTACAGTAAGATTAGTAAAGCTTTTTAAATGATTTTATCAGGTGACAAAATAAAGTGGACTTTCAATTGGAGGTAAGCGATGCGCCTGCTTAAAATCATTACAACTTCGTTAAGGAAAGGCCTAATTAGCACTAGAAGGGTTATTACATACGTCAAAAAAGTGTTAAGTTAGTGTTAAGTCTCATAAGCTCAAAAATTATCAACTGTAGCTTGGTCTGCTAATTTATTCAACTGGTATATTACTGGTACTGACATATTACTTAAAAATATATATAAATCACTCTCAGCTAAGTTTGTAAGATAAGGCCCGTGCTTAGCAGTAGAACATTAAATGGCTAGGAAGATGATAAAAATAGATTACTGTACTTACCAGGAGCAAATTTAAGTCCGAACCAGACAGACATGGGCATAATGCCGTGATGTATAACGTGCAGAGTAGACACGTGCTCGTTCTTCTTTCGCAGCACGAAGAACAGCGTGTCGAAGAACTCCGTGAATTTGCTGAAGTAGTACCACCAACACGTGTTCGCCATCTACGATTAATGTATGAATGAACACAAATAAAGATAAATACAGCAATAGAAAACTACATTAAAATTAATTGTACAATTTGCGGCCTTATTGCTCACAGCCATTTCTTACGCAATTTAATAAACATATTTACTAATACTAATGCCAACGTTTTTGTAATATTATGAAATGAAATTATAACACTGATCGTGGTAAATAGAACTATCTCATATGGCAGAATAGCTGCAATTGTGTACTGCTGAACAAACAGAATAAAATCCTCCAAATGGCGCTAAAGATAGAAGAGAGCATTTATTAAGTGTGGGCGTATAATATGCCTCTGCCTACGGGAAAATAGGCGTGAATGTATGTATTAATTTGAAAAGTAGCTGCTGGGTATTCATTCGAGTTTAATTAGGTACTTGAAGTATTATAACATCAATGGTCAAAGTTATGTTTAAGTATATAAAAATAACCCTATTGCTTCATACTTACAACAGATCTGCAATACAATATAGAAAAAGGTAATTAAATAAGTTAAGACTGTCTCATCAATTCTATATTGTACTTATCTTTAATTGCCGTTTAGCTCTAATAGGATTATGATAATTAGACGTTATCAAAATATTTATTATAAACTAACATATAGGAAGGTACTTAACAGATTTTCTTTTCAAGTTATCATTTCGTATTTAAATATTCAATCGTATACAAATAACCAAATAACCTTCTTCTATTAAAACTTTCATAACTTTTCAAATAAAATCATCATCAGAGTTCCGTCATAACTTCAAGTAGGTCATTGTATTCTTTCATTGTTTTACAAAAGGCAGTGCGAGTCTCGGAAACGGCAATCAGCACACATTCCGAGGTCGCGCATTAACTGCTAACTAAGACAGTTCAAACAGCGAAGGATCCGGACGTACGGAAGTGTCTCGATCTGCGCACTTGTTTATCCTGCGACTTCGCTCATTCAAAGGACAAAGTTCAATACTAATCACTGTAATTTTAAATGCGCCGATTGCGTCAAATTATAATTGACTGCGATGATGATTATAATGATAAACTCGCAGGTACTTACCCTCATGGCCATTGGGCTACGGGAATAATCGACTAGCTGACATCTGAAGTTGTATTGACCCCACCAACCGCTCATTAAATACTGCAAAGAAATAACAATGCATGATGTTGTTTATCCTTTAATGAATATATTACATAATGAGTTTTTAAAATATTTGCATTTATTGTATACTAGCTTCTGTCTCTGTGACCTCCAGATTAACAGTTCAATCATGAAAGTTCCTTGTGAATCACTTCATTGGTGAAAACCGTGGGAAAAACCGATTAGTAGTTTTAGAGTTAATCGCGTTCAGGTTGAATATATTATCTTAAAAAATATAATATTCTTCAGATTAGTTTTACGATAACATTTCATATAAAGATTGATAAAACATTTACTTTATTATGCTTAGAAATTGGTTTTCTTTTTTACAATAGACAAGTACCGTATCAGATAGACAACTTTAGTGTGCGATATATTGATGTTACTATAAATCTACAGATTTAGTCCTCACAGTTCAAAAACTAAAAGAATGTTAATATACAATTATATAATAGAACCATGCGAATAAAGGCGCAATCGCTCGTTAGTGTAAATGTATGTGCAACACAATGACTGCGTCATAATGCACGTATTCCGCAAAACTTCCCACGTGAAGTGGAAAATGTGGACAGAGCAAACAGAAAGTTTATAGTAATTAAAAGCAGTCTACGCCTACATTTAAAATTACATAGTTAGGCTTTACATTTTACATAGGATACCTTGCTTTTAACTTACCAGACATGTGTCTCTCTGCCTAATGAGAAGCAAAGTATCTCATGGGATATTTAAATCAGTTACCTGCTTGTTTAAAATTGTTACATATTTCAAAAGAGTTACAAAATTAAAACCCACATGTAAATATACTGCCCATGGCATAACTAAAATGGCACTAAGCGTCTGGCAAATTACGTCTAATGTTTATATCGTGTGATTTCTCGGAAGTATTACTTCACTTTCAGGATATAGGTAATAGGGTTAAAGTTGGCAAAAGTAATTTTACTAGGATGAATATAAGTGTTGTCAAGATTGTGGAATAATAATGACTCTGCAACGACAACTTGGAAATGGAGAATATTGGACATATTTTAGGTTTAGATGAACCTTTCGGTTTTAATAAATTTCGGAAAAGCAGTAGTTAGTGAGTTGCCGTGTGGTACCGGCCTAAAATAAGGCCACCCCCTCTTACCTCATGGGAAGTCATAAGATTCGACGAGGAAAAATCCTACCGGACAATGGGCAGCAGCGTGATCCTGCGTACTGGCTTGAACTGCAATAACCAACCCGCCTACCCAGTGTGGTGATTATGCACAAATGCCCCCAATAGTGTGTAATCTATTAGGGAGGCTAATGTTCAGCAGTGGACTTTATAAGACTGATATGATAAACGAGGCTTAGACTTACTACTATCTGATACATTAAAAAAGTTCATGAGTGGTCGCCAGCGGCCGCTGGTGTAAATATACACTTCCATGGATAATGCTCAACAAATAATAAATTTATGACGATGAGCTCAAATAAACTAATACACAAATAGGGTTTATCTTTATGACGATGAACTTTGTAACTTACGTTAAGCACTTCGTAACGAAGTTTAATAAATATACTTACTTCATAAAATATCCAAGCACTGAATAAGGTTTGTATAAGGTTGTATATGACAAGGACGTTTCTGAGCTCGAAAGGTTTCCGATTGGCCATAAACCTGGGCCCGAGCACTCGTGCGCAGTACGCGTACGTCATGCAGATGGTAAGAGTGGGCAGAGGCGAAGACAACATCGGCCAGTCCTTCACTCGAGGATCTGAAATAAAATAAAACACAATTAATCAATCCCATAGAGCAGCTCTATCGGGTGTTTTGGAACTACTTAGTGGTAATTGTTTTATAATAATAATAAAAAAATAGATTTCTTATTATCATCAACAGACATAGGCCATGGCACGCCGCTAAGCTCGATCTTCAGCTCTTCGCACGAACCGCTGCCAGCCGTTTTGCGTGTCTGCGCTGACCAGACATTTCTTATTTTTCACATCATCCTGCACTGCTCCCAGTTTAGCTAGGTACGGTGCAGCATTATTTTTCTTATATTCACCTCTGACATTCCTTACCGAACATCCACGTCTTTTTCGATCACATAATGGCAAAGTCAACACAAAGTCCTAGCCACTTGATAATATTCATATTCGTTACTCCTTTTCCCCTTCAGTTCTATTAATGAACTACGGTTGATACAACGTCCAGAACTCAGGCTTAGAACAAGTCGCATTTATGCGTAGTTAATTCAAAATAAAAATACAATTCAGGATTTGAATGACGAAATGGTACCAGTGATTAATAAAAGCGGCGATTTTATACATACGTCGCGTATTTGATTAACGGTGTTGAACTATCGTGTAGAGAAACAGCAAAATTAAACGAATTTTAAAATAAAAAAAAGGACACGAATCTGTTTATCTATTTTGAAAACTACGCTAGTAACGCCACGTTGTGTTGCCATTTGCCACAGACACGGCTTAGCCACTATTTATGCATAATAGTTTAAAATTAACATACATTTTGTACAAAAAAGTTGAATGGACCCACGTTATGTTATTGCACAAAATCTAAAAATACATATTTTTTTTAGTCTAATGAACTGTTATAACCGAAGAACTAACAACCTTTTTTAGTTGGAGGAACATGAAAAAGATAATAAATAACATGACCAATATTGACATCATATATTATTTTACTTAGCCAATGTCGACTTTGGCCTTAAAGTTCAAACACAACAAAACGAGTTATTTTCCTTATGATCTGAGTTATGATAAGTACTAATATTTGAATGTGTTTTAACGTAATATAAGTACATACTTCACCTGTTACAAATGATCTTAAGTGTAGTTTGAGTCTACGACATAAGGAAATAAACATAGCTACTTTTTAACGTTACGTCCTATTGATACCTATTAATAGGACTATTATCGAGTATAACGTACACAAGGAAGTTTACTTAACGTTCTAAGTAAATTTTGCAAAATCACGGCTTGTAAGTATGGTATGGTATACACATGTTTTTGTGTACTTACATGCTTAAAAAAAATAAAATGCATTTTAAAAGCCGTCAACTTCAAGATCTGTAAAGTAATTGTTTAGATTGATCCCAAATATTTGGATATTTGGATTGGATGAATAAAACTATTACGTTGTTTTATTTTGATGAGGCAATTTAATTACTCGAACTGTATCATCATCTCACCTGTCGACATCTTAGCAAAAAATTACTAGTCGGTAAATACTTCTACGATTAGGGTTGTAACCTAGTTTGAAAGAGTTCACTGCGGCGACTGATGTAGATGGCTCATATTTTTTACTTCTGTGTCCCTAATGTCATACAGTTAATTTCTTTATACTAGACCCGAGGTGGGTTCTAGACTCGAAACCTTCAAAGATTCCTAGGCCCGAATTAAGCGTCACGCGACGAGAGCTAACTGCAGCTGTGTTGAATTGAAATCGTAAAATACAAATATATCTACTGCTTAAAAGATATGGAACATCTTTTTATTTAGTTGCTTGGTAAAATCTATAGTAATTTGCGGGCTCTTGGTGTAGTAACCGCAAAATAATAATTATTCACTTCATAATTTCGTTGAGAATAATCAGCACCCAAAGAATTAAATTTTATTTGACTTTAACTTGGCCTATTGAACAGGCCTTGAATAATATATTTTACCTTTTTTAAATAACGAACTAAAAGGTCTTTTGAATAGAGATGTCAATAATTTGTGGCGGCCATTTTGTTTTGTTGGCATCTGTCAAATCTGTTTTGTCTTATTCAGTCACTGATGCCAAAACAAAATGAGAAAACTGATGTCAACCATCACCGTCAACGGCGAGCGCTTACAGATCAATGATAAACAATTTCTTTTGGCTTGAATTGAGCAATATAGACGTGAACGACATGTGGTTCCAGCAAGATGGCGCTACTTGCCACACAGCGAACGACACAATGGACATTCTGCATGAACGGTTTGAGGGTATAGTTATTCGAGGTGACGTAAATTGGCCACCAAGATCGTATGACTCCGCTAGACTTTTTCTTGTGGGGTTTTCTAAAGTCGCAGGTATGCCAATAAACCACAGTCGACCGTTGCACTGAAAGCCAACATAACAAAGGCCATTTCTCAGATTCAGCCGGATCTATGTAGCCAAGTCATTAAAAATTGGACCTCTCGGATTCGTGTCACCATACGAAGTCGCGACGGACATTTTAACGATTTCATATTACATCCATAACGGCAAAAATGGGCCTTTCTGATTTAAAAAATAAATTTCGTTAATGTCTCAAAAACATCTTGTTTTATTCAATTTTAACATCGACCCGTCCCTGTGAAAGACCCTTTATATTCATCGAAACGTATATGTACGTAACCTTATATTACATATAAACTGAGCTAAGATTATAAATATCAAACAAAATTCCTTACCTCCTCTGTTATCCAGCAGGTCTGTATACCAGTTTGAAATGGTGTCCATCTTTGGGTTGGGTTTTTAGCGACTAAATATATCTGAAACAATAATAATATACTTTTTATTAACCATGCAAATGACTACCAATTAATATTTGACGATAGTTAGGTATTGTTAAGAAATAGAATGTGAGCCCGTCAATCCTCCGATTTTCAGCAAGACTTGAAAATGAAATAAAAAAAAACAGGGGAAAACTAATTTCGATATTAAAAAATATGGCACTTTAAAAAAAAAAAACAAGAATAAATTGCGAGATCAATAATACTTAATCGGGTTGTTTTACGTCTCTCGGCTGTCGTCTACCACCTCAAAGACCAATTATTTTATTTTGATAACATTTACGCAAATGTGAAAAACAACTAGACAACAGCATCTGTACAAATGGTTAATTAATTCCCTGGCGGCTTAATAGCGTTTTTGTTTAAATAAAAAGTTATTTGCGGTATTGGCCGAAATTTATTTTTACATGTTTTACCGAACCAGAAAAAAAAATGTACTTATTAGCTTTTACGTAATGCCTATTTATAAAATTACTAATTATCCTGCCCAACTTACAGATAGTCTATGTAAAACTTATGTGACACATAGCATAATACATCGCATATTGTAGATTTACCAAATCTCGAAACTATACTCGTTTAAGCGACCATTATGATACCTACGGATACGTAAGGTATATAGTAAGATAGGTAGGTAAGAATGGTAAGAGAATCCCGATCATAGAAAAGAAAAGAAGCAGAAGACGATCACCCATAACCTGATTGCAAATAATTAGAAATCATTTAGATGTAAAAACCACCCAAAAGAGTTGTAGAGCAACCCCTTTTTTTTTGTTTTACGTCGCCCAAATGTCTGGGATTAGTGCCGTGTTTATCCGACTTCGGCAATTAAGGTGCTGGCAGCCCTGGGCACAACTATAGCTCTTATGAAATATGTTAAATAATTTTAACAAAATATGACATGAATAACATCTGAATTTGTAGAAGTTTAACTTTAAATAATAACTACAATAAACATTATTAGAGCCAAGTGTCTGATAATTAATATGTACACTCCTCGTACAAATTTGGCTCTAACTGAAATTTAGATGCCGATATGGTCCAAAAAGCAGAACATTCCAAAAACACTATAATTTTTTTAATTTGTTATGTTAAATCTAACATTAAACCTGTAAACTAAATATGGCACATAATTGCCAAGTAAAGAAAAAGCTTTTACGAGTTCTAAAAACAAATAAAGGTCATTGATCGTGTTAATATTTTATCTAATACGACGCTTAAAACTTACTATTTTATGTTATGCAATTTCGACCTACTTTTTACGAGTACAAGGCCATTATCAGTGGCTGTTTATAACCAAGTCCTATACACTAGGACGCAACATTATACGAATTACGTAATTAACGAAATTTCAGTATCGATATGCTATATAAATAAATTTAATATAAGTAACGTCCCTTTATATGTTCGAATCACAATCACAATTGAAAAAGTAAGTATATTATAAGCGATTCTGATAAGATTGACGATTCAACCGTACTAATAGTAACAATTTATATACTTATGTGTGTTGGGTTTCTTCCTTTAAATCACAGATACGGTGTTAAAAGGTAGAGCAAATTGATAAAGTAGTAAATACTTTCACAGAAACGATCGTGTTACAGCAATAATATTAGGTGGGTGGAAATGATTAGCGAATTTAAAGAGGTGGCGTAGTTAATTTCTTATACAGGTAATAGATTTAAGTTGAGCTGTTTGTTTCAGTACAACTGTATTTATGTGATTGTCGTTAAGTGAAGTTAGAATCTATTATCTTAAAAACCAGCCTTCGAAACTTAGATATGCCAGAGAGAAAACCAGCCTACCTGACAAAAAATGTATCTAAGTGGTTAGGCTACCACCAGGACCACTACGCACTGAGAGTTAAACCATTAAACTTTTTTTTGTGCTAAGCATATGAAGTAATTCTTTACATATAAACATGACACTAACAAGCATTAAAAACTACATTCACATTAGTATTGGTCATTATCAAGCGCGTGTAGAGACTAGTTCAATAATAAATTCATTAATTATCATAAAATCGTAAACGAAACAGTGATCACTACCACATCGCTATTGCAATTTTCTTATGCAGACGTAGCCAATGAAAAATTCATACAAAGTAAAACACTCGTACGTCGGTTGTATTTTCACCTCCATTGAGTCGCGGTATATTTAGAACGAGACAATAATGAATCATGATTATATTGATAAAGTTATAATTAAGATTTAAACACT
This sequence comes from Musotima nitidalis, assembly GCA_949126915.1. Classification (NCBI taxonomy): domain Eukaryota; kingdom Metazoa; phylum Arthropoda; class Insecta; order Lepidoptera; family Crambidae; genus Musotima; species Musotima nitidalis. The sequence goes on from OX421419.1 coordinate 7,715,079, forward strand.
TAAATTAAAAAGCAGTAAGCCAATCAATAATTAGCTTTTTAAAAATCAGATAAATGAGAGCTGCATATTTAGTAACTGCCGATATAACATATATAGCGATTTTTGTTAAATAAACAATTTCGTTATTTTTATCACATATTTTCTATATGATTGCGCGAAGTGTGCAGGGTTGGTTTTTTTTTATTTATTGACCAAAAAGCCATATTATATTTAAAAGTTAACAGCTTTGGCTGACGCTTAAATTGTAACATATTATATATATATATATTTAATTACATTCTACAGTTTAAAGTTTTCGTATATTTTTATTGTTGAATTATTCCATTGCGAAATAGAGTTTTCGATAACAAAATACAAATAAGTATGAACAATGAAATAAGATTGAGTAAATGAAGATTTATTTTATTTCAAGACGAACAGAAGGTCTTTATCAACAAAACTTCAGTTCGCTTTTGTCATGATATTATTAATAGTAACTACTTCAATAATTATCCGTAAAGCAATTTTATACCGGATGTTTCCTTTATCGATGAGTAAGTAAGATAACTAGTGGTAATTTGCTGCCGAGAAGATTAATCACCTTAAAAGTCGGAGTCGCATTGCGAGTAAACGACATACTTTTTATGAAAAGTAATAAACTCAAAATTATTAAATCCTAAAATTTTATCAACACCCATTTTTATTTGTCATATTCTATACTCATATAATTATCATATTCTAACACTATCCCGGTTTCCAGGATCTGCTCACTGGTCGAACCAGATTAGGCTGAATTCCAGTTATTTACTTTTTACTCACAGCGAATTGTTTATTAACATTATCACTTCTTTGAAGTTAAGTAAAATTTGACTGTTAGTCAACCGAACTACACTGTACAACTAAACAAATGTAGTTGATACTTTGACGGATAATTCTAAATCTAATAATGTTATTGGCACAAGAATTTGATTGACACATAGAAGTTGAAGCATAATTTACAGTGGCCTTAAACAATATCTTGCACTAAATCACGCCGTATTTATAAGTGTAATTTAGAACTTAAGGTGTTATCCTTGATGTCATATATTTGATGTAATCAATGTATTGGTACTCAGTTTTACTCATAACCAACAGGTACAGCAACAGGTACAATCAACAGAATTATTTAATGTTTCACTGAGTTTGTCTTATCAGATATTTGAATGATAACGCTTTAGCAGATTAACGAAATTTAAAAGCACAACCGTATTATAATAAAATGAATTTCCATTTACCTTATACCGGCGATAGAAAACGGATGAATAGATATTCAAACCTGAGCTTTACTAATTCTGCCAACTCATAGTAGCATCGACGAAAGATCCACAAATTAAACACCTTGACCGGATCGGTATGTTTTCTAAAACTACACTTCACTTATAGGTTAATTTTGACCTTGTAAAGTTACATAAGTATTAGAATGAGACCGCGTAATTCACTTCATTAAATTATATTAACGCATACCAAAGCTGTATTACGTGATACTACAAATTACCAGGGCGAAAACCGGAGTCAAATAATTATAACTATTTCTATTCAAAATTAATGTCAGGTTTAATTGTTGTATACTGTCAAATGGTATCTCTTTTTGTACAACATATGTAATTTTTCTACTTCACATTTTCGAACAAACTATAAGTGTCAATAAAAAAAATAATATCAGCAACGTAATGGCACTGGTTTTTAACTGTTTATGAACAACGAGAAACAGAAAAACAAATGTGCGAACGCGGAATAGGGAAATAGTGTCACGAGTTAACGTCTGTGATCTCCAGCGATGTTTTACTTATAACACGTAAGTATATAAAACAAACAATCGTCACATACAAGCACAATCCTGGTGATGGACACGCCGCCGCGGCGTAATCACATTAGCACATCGCAACGGTCGCGTCCTTAAAAACTAACAGTTTGAAGATTTCGCATACGAAATTACTGATTAAGAGGAATTTCCGTCTGTTACGTCACTTGCACGATACATCGGTCGCATCGCACCGTAGTCGCAAGTCGAGAGAAAGGGGGGCGATACGTACACCAGCCAGCAGCCAGTGGCAACCTGCCGCCTCCACGCCCGGCGTCTACCTGACACACTGGCAGGCCTGCTGCTCCGCATTACTCCATGCTCTCATCATTACCTAATCTTTACACTCGCATTATTGCAACAAGAAATCGATTTCATCAATTCGTTTCTTTTGTCGTAGGAGTGTAACATATGGAAACGTTGAGTTTCTGAAAACAGGTGACTTATTCGATTTATATAGAAATTAACTAACTTATTATAATGTGATGTTGATCTAACTCAAGGTATGTATAGAGTATAATTCGTTTGAACGTTTCCGTTATTCAATACTCAGATAAAAATAATTATTTTGTCATCACATAAGGAAGTATTGGTATAATTATTATAATATGAAAATTAGGCATTCCTTTAGAGTTTAACCTTTCATAAAGTTTTATTAATATTTAAATATTTATATTGGTAATTTATTGAATTCTTTATTATTTACAAGATGGAATATTTTTTTAGGAGCCAAATGTAGATTGTCTTTTCTTGTTCATAGGTCCAATAGTTGTATTGCTCTAGAAGAGAAGGTCTAGAAAATCGTGCAAATATGCAGATTTAAGCTGCACGTACAAGTTTGTAATTATTATTAATTTTGTACATACGTAAAGATTTGATAATGAATGATTGTCTATCACGTAGAACATTACGAGGACACGTTTCTTACTGAAACACACGTTAAACATGCCTTTATACTATTGTCACGTTCTTCGAATCAGTATGTTGTAATACTGGGTAATGGAAGCATTATATATAACACAGTAACTATCAGGAAAATGTTAATAACCAGGAACTTATGACACGGAACCCTAAACACATAAGGGTGAAAAATCATTAAGTTAAATAAATGGTTATATATTTTAATTATATAGGAAGAGAACATAATACAGCAAGGTTAAAATGTTAAGTCATTAGAGTCTACGAGTGCTCACGTCAAGAGATGGATAAAGTATCATATTTAATTAATTGTAAAGGTAAGCCGTGTTGCAATGCAATGCAATGCAAGAAACGCATTTGTCGCGTCTTTCGTAGAGGTGACGGAGTGGGGGATCTGCCTCTTGTGGTAGGTGGGATGACTGACACCGCCCGCGAGCGCGTGCACCACTGACCGACTGTTACACAACACAACCCGCCTGTTGTTAACGGCCTTGACCTGCTCTTCACGGCAAAATTCACTCGCACTTACACCCACCAATAAATTATCTATAGTAAATGTTACCAGGAATTGCAAATGCTAAGACTTGTAAGTCTAGCTTCGCGTATTTGTCAACAACGTACAAAACATGTAGTAATGTTGCAAATATGTAGCATTATAATAAATTAACTACTTAGCTAAACCAGCCGACGCTAACCTGGCCAATCTGCATTTGATGTCATTATGTTCTTTCGGAATTTAGAAATTTTCAAGGCAACTACGAATGTTTCTTTCTTACAAAAACCTAATTAGAATTATTACTAATATAATTTAAGTTCCAGAATGTTCCTCACAGACTCTTTTTAAACATGGTTGAAACAAGGATAAACACCAGTAATGAGAAAAAAATGTATAAAGTTAGCGATGTGACACCTTTTTCATATCGATGGTTCTAAATTATGGCTACGTTTATTTGCGCATTTGTCAAATAATGAGGCCAGGCAAGGAAGCATATTTTTGTTACAGCTCCCAAGATAAATGGAACAGAAATCTAAACCGATAATATAATTCAATGAATCAACCAGCCAATTGACATCCAATGTTGGGCATAGGCCTCTACCAAAGAGCGCCAACTAAACTGGCCAGTTCTGAATAAGTCTTATAATATAATTAAAATAATACTAGTAGTAAAAGAATTCATTGACATAAAACTAGTAAGCAATGCTCGGATTTTCGAGGTGATATTTCATACAGAATTGGGTTTTATTTCGGATTGGATTGCGCATATCTGGCAGGTAAAGAGTGGTGGGCTGATAGGGTTTGCGACAGCTGGTGATGTGGTGTGGTGAGCATTCGTCTCGAGTGTTCTGCGGGCAGTCACAACTTTCACTGCAACGGCCGGGCCTCGTCCGCACCGCAGGCTTTACGCAAGGGTGTTGCGCCAGAGCCGAGACTCGACGCCACCCGCTCTTGCGCCCTGTAGAACCACTGACCCACTGCCACACTCGCCTACCACAACACACCACCCCACCACTCAACAACTATTTACGATCCTAAGCGCGCTTACGATTACAGCAATTCCAACAAAAGTTTCCATTGAAAAACTTGTTACTTATAACGTGATTGCACTATACTTATGTTTAGATAAAATAACTCAGCACGAAAACAGTATAATTTTATAACATTATAAACCTATTGAAAAAAAAACTTATGGAGCCAGCAGATATAAAATACTAATTTAAATTAACAATGAAAAAACCATTCAATATATTCTGCCTTACTAAAGCCCCCTTACCTCTTATTTACAAAAACTTGAAAGTATGTTTATTTCTTAGTAGTCGTAGTTAGAACGTTATCTGTAATAAGATAAAGGACTATATTTGCATTATCGTTTTGCGTTTTTCCTAACATTTTTATTGAGAAAGTGTGTAAGTAGTTAAATGTGCTGTATGTATGTTGTTTATACCTTTGCATTTGTTCAACTAAGCATAATTCATTATTACAATCGTAATATCAATGTTAAGTAATGTAGCTGAAATGTTATCAGCAAAGTAAAAAGTATTCTCCAGTGGCTAATGTCTTCTCCATATAAATTTTAAATAAGCTTAAATTTCGGAAAGAAGCATTTTTTTATAGGCAAACAGTACCTTAATGCTTTCATTTTAATAAAAATGGCTAAAATGTAAAGGCTGGTCAAAATAGGCAGTGCCGAAACATGCCGTGACATGGCGACACAGTTCAATACAAGAACCATAATTCTGATGAAATTTTATGTTCCAAATTGAATTTCATTTAGCAGTTCAATGTCGCAACTATAATCGCTTGAAACTGTCGCATTTATTGCAAACAGGTTGGTAGAAATATGGGACTCTAGTTGCATAACTGTAATATCGATAGTTTGAGAAATTAATAAAGCTATTGATAATAATCATCACTCTAATCTACTAATGTCCTGTTAATTACATAAGTGCATACTATATGGAATGCAAAGTCATGACAGTCAATACAAACACACCAAAAATATAATGTACCAGTATTCACATAATGCTATAAAGGACCTAGTCGTGAAATACGTTTTGTTTCTCATACGATATATGTACATTGAAAAGCACAAGGAAATAATCGTTAAAACTCTAAAGATTAATGTTCATTATTTCCTATACTTATTTTTTGAACTGTAAGTACTGTTAAAAGACATATTAATATAATTGTTCCCTATAATATCCTGCGAGACTCCAAATATATTGTGAAATCGAAAGAAATAGAAAGCGATCCACTTCAGAAAGGTGGCACTATGAAAGCACTTACTACAATAAATACAATAAATATGGTATTTCTTTTTAAATAATTTTTTGCTTTTGTTTATAAAATATTATTGTCTGTTGTTTTGATAAGTAAAAAATATATATATCCTCATAACGGCTGCACCGATTTGAATGCGTATGGGTAGGATAGTTTAGATTCACAAATCAGCCCGTCAGATTGCGCTGCAGTCGGTATCTAGGTTGTTTATCTATATTGCAACTAAACAGCTGGATCGAATTAATGTTTTTTTGTTTAATATACTAATAATCGTCGTACATATCATGCAGGAGAACGTCTGTCGGGTCCGCTAGTGTAAGTATAATTATGTAACATAATATTTTAACCCCGTCATCATATTAGCCTTATAAAGTCCACTGCTGAACATTTGCTTTTCCATTAGATACAATTTTGTTGGGGGTATTGGCCCGTTATCAAAACACACTGGGCAGGCGGGTTTGTGATCGGAGTTAAAGCCAGTATTCAGGATGACTCTGCTACCCATCATCCTGTAGAATTTCTCATCGTCGACTTTTACGAGTCCCCGGAGATAAAAGGTGATGGCACTATTCAAGGCCTGTACCATACGGAACCCGGCATATACTAAGAACGTAGTTAAACTACGTAATAACTTATAATTAAAAACCTGATTCTTGCATGGACGAAACAAATGTTTTCTTATGTTTTTCACGCGTGATATCAGCGAAATATGTAAGGATTCTCTTAAATATGGAATTATCGCCATCTTTCTTTTTAAAGGATTGATTCGGGAAAGCAACTATTTCTACTTATTTTTTAATTCTTTAATAATTTGACTGCACTTACCCTACAAACTTGTGTTTCTATACAACATGTACGAAGGGAAAATATTTTCGTCAATCTATACTAATATTCATTAAAAAAGATTTGTATTTTTGTATGTTTGTTCAGTTAAACTCAGAAACTACGGGACGGATTCTGATTATTTTCTCACTATTAGAATGCTACATTACCACTGAGGAAACAAAAACTTCAGTTTTTAGTAGAAAAAAGTAGGGATCCCTACTAAATCTTTCCAAATCCGTATCCAAAGAAAAATTAAAGTAAAATTGCTATCGAAGCGAAGCGAGGCGTGCCACTAGTACTTTAAAATACAAATAATGAAATAATTGCTATTAGGTACACACAAACACCAGACAAGACAAAAGGTATAGTAATACCAAGAAGAAAAACCAGATCTGACTCAGTATAAAGAAAATCCCACAAAGTATCAATTAAAACACACATGATAACATCACAAGTTAAAAAGAACAACAACAAAACACAGCAAATGTAGTGGTGAAGCAAAAACGTCGAAAAATCACGATCATATATATTTTTTTTATGGACACCATAGAAAAAGAGTTATTAAATAAAAATGAATTATAGAATTAATAAAGGAACAGTATTGAGAAAGAATTTGATTAAGTAAATGTAAACGCAAGCGAATATGTGTTCAAAACCCAATCCACAAAAGATTTCTTATTAGATAAAAGACGAATATTCAAAGACATTTAACTATTACTATAGACAGGACATTGAGATCAAAACTGTAATCCACAACTTATTACCAAGTGGTAACAAGTCGCTCAGTATGATTTTATGCGCCCTCTAGTGTAGTCGTGTTTGTGCGGAAACAGATTTGACAAATTTTATAGAAAATATGCCAAATTGCGTACTGCGATATTGCAAATCCCGTTATGGTAAAAAGGCTGAACGTGATTACAGTTTATTTTCGTAAGTATTTTTTATATTTACCAAAGAGATTTAATATAGTAATAGAGCGGCTATTAGAGACTTTTCCATACAACAAATTTGAGCTGGCGCGGAAGTAGCGCTATCTAACGTTGAAAAGCAAAACAGCATATTAAAAACAATTAGAATAAGTTTTACCTACTCCACGGTAGGCGTCGCTTTGCAGTAGGGATGTTCTAAACTAAATTAATTTCATTTTATCCTTATCAGTCACCCTTAATAATTAACTTCCACAATAGAAAATACTAATGAATTCTCTCTATTAGGCATAACTATAGATAGTAACTTAAACTGGAAGACCCACATTAAAAACCTTCGATAAAAAAATATCCAGATTCTCCTATGCCCTTCAATAAATTAAAAGAACAACAGATTTGCAAACAGCTTCAACTACATACTATGCCTATGCATATGCAAGGTTTAGTTACGGGATTATTTTGTGCGGAAGTAGTACTGACACACCTTCTCTTTTTATTCTTCAAATGAAATAATTTGAACTTTGGCAAACATTGAACAGACTGACACTTGCAAGCCCTACTTTATAAAACTTAACATACTAACTCTACCAGGCATTTATATTTTAGAAATATGTAAATTTGTAAGAAATGACATCACCTCCTTTTACAAAACGTGGAGAAAAACCAATAAATAAACTACTAAGACACAAAAACAGATTAATACTTCTAACATGACTCTACACTCCAATAGTCCATAATAATATGTTATGTCAATAAAAATTTATAATAAACTCCCTGAATGAATAAAACAGAAACCTGTAACGCTACATTTGTGAACATAATCAAAGAAATATTAGTAAATAAGGCCTACTACGACATAAAAGACTATATCAATGACAAGACAATAAAAAATAAGTATAAGTTAAAGTTATAATAAATTTATTTAAATATGTGATATGACAATTTTAAAAAAATTATGTAAAAATATAAATAAATAAATAAAAAATAACCTTCTGTGAAACGTTATGGAGTGCCATAAACATTGATTTGATAGTTTTACTATTATAGTGTATAACAGTCCCCCAACGCAATTATTATTGAATCAGAATATTCCTACTTACATCAAACTTATACTTACAATTTAAAAATATTATTTATTACATTAATCGATAAATAAAACGACATCACTTGAACATCACTAAATCATCTACTTCCGCATCGACAACTGTGGCGAGATCCTAAAAGTAGTGCTTTTGCTTCTCACCGCTAGAGGTCGACAAAGGGCATAAGTAATGTTCTAGAACAATTTATTGAAAATTATTATATATATTAAGGGTGACTGATAAGGATAAAATGAAATTAATTTAGTTTAGAACATCCCTACTGCAAAGCGACGCCTACCGTGGAGTAGGTAAAACTTATTCTAATTGTTTTTAATATGCTGTTTTGCTTTTCAACGTTAGATAGCGCTACTTCCGCGCCAGCTCAAATTTTTTGTATGGAAAAGTCTCTAATAGCCGCTCTATTACTATATTAAATCTCTTTGCGAATATTACTGAAAAATAAACACTAAAACAAAAATTTGCTAAGCTTCCTTTTTCATGTCTTTATGTTCCCATAATAATTTAAGGCACTTTAAAACAATACATAAATCTCTTCTCCCAAATCAAAAGCTGATGAAAAAAATCCTTTAAATTCTCTAATAAAGTTAAGTAATAAAAGATAAGTAATATTTTTCTTAACTTATTTAATAACTAAACTTTTTGTCCTTATCTTACAGAATATTTAGTAGAACAGTGTTTTTTATTGTTCGCTCCCAAAATATTTGCCCCTTGCCCTCCGTTTCGTTAGTAAATGAATGACACTGTTTAGAATTTTTTATTGTTAACTCGTGTTAATCTACAAACCCCTTTGAAAAAGTTTTCTTAATAAAAACATTTTGTTGAACTTATAAGGATCTTTGCTGAGACTTCGCAATCCCTTAGGCTTCGCGACGTACGACTGGTGCAGAACATAAGAATGAAATAAAGGCACATGTAAGAAATAGAACAGAAACAAATCTTCAACCATACCTTGAAAGTAAGGTAAACGAAACATTTATCATTTAAAAAACTAAGAAGGTTTTTTAAAAAAATTCAATTTAAATTTAGCAAATGGAATAAAATCTTTTAAGGGTTATAGTCCTTTTCATTACATTATGTATAATAATGGCCTATATGTCTACTAAATTAAGAATAATAATAACATAAATTGTAATAAAATTGCTTGGTATCAATTACAATTTTTTAAAATGAGATTTAAGTAAAAACTACTAGCACTGATTTTGAGCACTGGCGAAGCTGGAATAAACCCGTATCTCTTCATACGAGATAAGGCTACCAGTGCTCACGCACACACGCTTCACGCTTGTAGCGTACGATGCCATGCTTTGTTTGCACAACTTCATCGATATGCAGCGATCATCAATTCGTAGCCGTGCTGCGAAAAACCTTCGCCATTCTTATATAAGCAGATGGGCAAATCAACAATAGAATCAGTCAGTATAGCTCCATTTGTAACAACCTGCCCCGACCGGATTTCACATCTATTTATCATCTAAAAGCCGGATTCCTACAACTAGCAAGTTTACACTTTGACCATCAAAAAAGTTTGCGTAAATAAGCAACATTCATGTACAATCGGCAACAAAAACCACGTAACATCTCCACTATAATCTGAGCTACGACACAATGCAAAATTTAAGCAAATCAGGTCCAGCTCGAGATCACGTTTGATGTAATTAAAAAAATACAAGGTAATCATCATAAAATGTGATCTGAATATTCACAAGGCAATCTTTATACTTGATAAACAAATATTTTAGCTATTTCCTATAAGGTGATATTTTTGACACACCACACAAATAGGGATGTAACAAGTTAAAAGTCGAATAAGTATGTATGTCATTTATAAAAATTACTAATACATACATTCTTAGAAATAAGATCTCCTCCTCTCTGGGACCTTCGAAGTAAGGCCTGAGCTAGGTTATAACTTATTGTACTGAGTTTTTGGCGCCAACGCGGAAAAAGACACATCGTGACAGTATTCTATTTTCCAAAACTAGTGTAAATTTGACTTTTTATGTGTACATTAGTGGTTTTTAGACATAACTTCTTTGGCAACGTACACAAGTATAGGAATGTGGTGTCTTAAAGTGAATTGCGATTTTTCCGTGTTGACTCCGAAGCCCCATAGAAGCCTCTTGTAAAGTCTCGACTACTTTAATAAAGTATGACTTTGACTTGACTCGACTTTGACGGACTTGTCTTGACTTTAACTGTGACTAAATGACGAACACGCTGGATTTATGCAAATAACTTAATTTATCAAAGTACTTGACATATGCACATATTAAATTTGGCACATACACTGGCACATGTATATTAGATTTGGCTCTGATTACCTTCTAATTTTTTTTTGTTTTACGTCGCTAACAAAATGCGTTTACGCCCTGCCTTCCAGCCAAAGGGGGACCGAAAGGCGGTGTGGGACTCAACACCGGCAGACACGACTGCCAGCGGTAATACCCACTAAAAATCTTCCGACGACGCCCGCCGCTTGTTGAGAAAAAAGGCGAGGGCCAGTACCTGGGTTGCAGCTTCTGACAACCTGCGGCCAACGTCCCCCGGACCAAAACCGCAAGGACATCCTCAGAGAGGCGCCGTGGACGCGCCCCTCCTACCTCCCCGTGCGACCATAGCGTGTGTGGCCGACTTCCTTTCATGGTTAGACAGCAGGGGCCTCCTGCCCCCACTGCCTAAGACCCTCCTGGCGGTGATAAACGGGCCCTCTTGGCCCGCCCGCTGCGTCCTCCATAGGTCCCCCCGGTATGACTACTGGGGGAAGGGAAACTAAGAGGGACCTTTTGCATTTTTGCCTTTTGCACCGGAATGTTTTGCAAATTATTCATTTGTCCAAATATCATTTAACAAAATGTTATTTTTTAAATGTGATGTAATCTGTTGGGTAATTTATTCCGCTACCCTCGTATCGCCGTGAGAATGAATTTGTTGCACTGACATTTGAGGATAAATGCATTATTACTATTAATACTAATCTACAAATATTGGCCTTACATAAATCATCAGTAGTATTTTCTGGTGCTTCGCCAGCCGCTATCGCGGCACGCTCGCTTCGCTCGCTCGGCTCGCGCGTTTTGTGGTCACTGTTCTAACTTAACCTAACCAATATGTATCTAAGCCTCACTCATCATCATCACGTTAATTTAAAATTATAAATACATATGAAACAAACATTTCTTACACTAATGTATTTATATCTTAGTTTGTGATTATTTAAAATAATAAACGTTGTTAATATCTTAATAAATAATGATTTTCCAAATATTGTGTATCAATTTGACCCATTCCATATCTATTATAAGATTGATTAATAAACGAAACATTTGTCAAATAATACATTTTATGAAACGTTTTTAGACCAATAGTAGTTTTGTCTAATAACTCAGTTGTTAAATGATCATTATGTAGATAAATTAATTATTTGTAAAATGTAAATTTATGTGTTGATCATTTGGAAAAGTGATTCATTTGTAAAATGATTAGAAGTAAAATGATCAATTGGCGAAACCATTTTTTTGCCAAACGTTGTTTGTCAAGTGTAATTTTGCCAAATGACTTTTGGACATACAGCAGGAACCCGACTGCCATAGATGTTTATAACAGCCGGGACTAACGGCTTAACGTGCTTTCCGAGGCATGGGGCAAGCGATAATAACGCACATAACTTTGAAAAGTCATAGGTTTAATCCCGAGACCCCTTTGAATTTGATGGCTATGGGTCTCGCCACTGGGCTCTCTTGGGGGATTTTCATTGTTTAATGTATGTAGGTTACTAAAATATCAGAAAAATGTTAAAAGAATTTTCACCTAGGTTTAACTAATTAATCAAATATCACGAGGGACACTTTGTAGGTTGTCCGCGGAAACAAAGATCAAAGAAAAAAAGATAGACGAGCAGTGAAGTAAAAGAACACAATGAACTCGCATGAAAATAAACAAGTCAAAAATACTCGTGATGTACCGAAGTACCAGGATGTGAGCGGCAAAGTCAACGGAACTTAAGTTGGTCAAATTTACAGGTTAATAAAAAATCTCGAGTCTGTAATATTGATCAGAAAAAATTATATAGACCTTGAAGTTAAAAAAACCGCAGTGAAAATAAAAAAATGATGATTCTATGATTCCTGACATCCTTATTTTTTTATGTATGTTTCCGTTAACATATCTAACAACTGAGCGGATTTGAATGCGTTTTGCGTTTCTTGTCCACATTAAATACTTATGTTCTGGATAGGCCTATCCATATTCTATACTACGCTCTGCAAGTAACTATCAAACGGCTAGTACTTCAAACTTCCTAAACGTCCCTTCTGCAATTAAGATATTAGTAATGATGGTAGTATCTTTTTACTGTAATTCAGCCGGACCTGGTAGTTCCAATGTGCTGAACCTGGGCTCCAAGCGCAAGTAGAGCAAGCAGGAAAATGCTAGGATCATATAGTAAAGAGTATTAATTATTTTTTTATATAAAAACAATGGTTATAATAATAATATTTTTTTTAGCCATAATAGTTTTAAATAATCATATGTGCGAACACGCTAAGTAATTATAAATTAGCAAAAAAACAAATAACAAATTTGAAGGACTTCTATTAAGTGAATATGAAATTATCTATAGGTGTACTAATTAGTTGAATTATATGGTCAGGGCCTGCGCTTACACCCGTGATGTTATTTAATTGGATATCTAGACACTTCTACGCATTAACTTATTACCAAACGTAGTCTTGAGGTCTATCGTATCAATGCAAAAAGAACTAGCACATAAAAAATGTCCAAATTTATTTACAAAATATAATTGCCACAGTAAGTAATAACAACGTGACAGGTTGCTTTTTTACCCATACTGGTTTAAATTGCAGCTATGTTTTATTTTACAGAGCAATATCTCCTGATGTAGAGTTTAAAGACAAAACCGACGGTTTACGAGCGTTTTCAATGCGAAGCGGATGGTCAGCGAACACGTTGCGGCCGCGCAGCGACACGTTGCGTTCGCGCGACGAGATCGCCGCGTGTGAGAGAACGTATAAATCATTTTGGCATCATTGGGATATTTGGATATTAATAGAGTTATTTAAAGTCGTAACGTAAATCAACTCAAGTTGTCGCTCTCTTTAATTCGATAAATTTTTTATGGATCCTCCCAAAACCGACAATTTATTCGTTAACGTATCTTGACCAGGCAAGGCAGAATAGAATTTAAAAAATTGCGACTTACGATACAAAACATCACATATCTATTTTTTTTTATATAATCTGTTAAAATTCTAGTGGATTTTATGTAGATATTCTACTATTCTAGTCCGGTACCACACGGCACACCTCCCTCTAGTGTTGTAAAGAACTCGAGTCTTTGAGTCCTAAATTTAGAGCTCGACTCGGCATTACACGACTCGACTCATAACAATAAGACTTTTAAGAATAAAGAACTCAAGTCTATATGAGCTCTTGAACGCGAGACTCGAGTCTTCTTTAGCGCTCGAGTCCTTTGTACGCGCCAAGTCGCGCTCGAGTTCTTTTCCGCTTTGAGTCATTCTTTTTAAAGCAGCCAATAAAAGGCTATTTTTGTGAGATATAATCATGTGTAACCAGAAGGAGATGTCGAAAAATAAATGAAAGAATTAAAGTTTTAATTAACATGAAAAATGAGTTTAATTAATTATGATCATGAAAATTATTACAAAAGAAAACATTAATTAAACAAATGTAATTCTAGTCACATTAAACAGCTTTATTTTAAAAGTATAGACATTTATTCTAAATAAATCACTGTCAGCATTTCGAAGACCAGTTTGAAGAAGACTCGAGCTCTTTTAAGACTCGAGCTCTTTTAAGACTCAAGCTCTTTATAAGACTCGAGTCTCTCGAGTTCTATTTAAGGTTTCGAGTTCAATAATGGCGCTCGAGTCTTCATGATAGGACTCAGACTCGGCTCGACTCAAGACTCCGAGTTCAGTTAGTTCACTGAGTCTTAGAAAATTGAGTCGAGTCTATCGAATAAGACTAAAAGACTCGAGTCCTTTGCAACACTACCTCCCTCCCCCTCTCACGGGGAGTCGTAAGAGTTGACGAAGCGAAAATGTTATCGGATGATGGTGAGTAGCGTCATCGTGCGTACTGGCTTGAACTGCAATCACCAATCCGCCTGCTTAGCATGGGGATTATGGGCAGATATCCCCCATAGAATGTACGCCATTGGGGAGGCTAATGTTCAGCAGTTCACGATGCTTAAATTCAGTCAATGTTAAACTATAAGGAAATCATGAATCTAAATCATTAAGGGATTATAAGCAGATCATTGACCATCAGGTAAACGTTTAAATTGGTTAGATACTATACCTACCTATTCGTTTTTTATGCGCGGCACAAGTTGTGAATCCGTCTTTATACTTTTCTTGATCTCTAATTGTTTATCCGGAAGCCCGTCAGTGCGGAGTTTGTATCGTCCTGCTGTTAGAATCTCTTTAAGCCTTAATTAACCACTATCACATATAGTAATAACCAGAAGTCGCTTTCGTAAGAATCGAATGTAGAGCTCTCAATGTCAAAAGCCACACAAACGGACCCCTATTTAAAAAAGCTTTCTGTGAACTGATCAATTTTAATAATATTTTCCGCACGCCTAGTAGTATTATGCAAAATATATTGCATGGATATTAATGAAACTTTACAATAATACAGCACAGCACACATTAAAAATATATGTGTTATTTCACTATATATTGGGTGGAGTACTAATTCTACTCAGGCAAAGTTGCCAATAGCGAGTTAATTAATAAATTAAAAGGAATAAAATAGGCAGACGATTAGTGCCAATCCAGGCTGCAGATGTCGGCTGGAGGGAGAGGTTCAATAAAGAAATCGAAGAGATTGACTCCGAACCCACTATTTCACCCCAAAACATCACGACTTCGCTGGCTCAGGCACATTTAATGAATGAGGAAATTAAGATCCACTTCGGGTCGCCGAGCCAGCGGAGGATAGAAATAAAGTAAAAAGAAAAAAAATACTATCGGCTACATGTTAAGCCTAACACTTTGTAGATAAACTTTAATTCCATGTAATAGTGACTGACTGACCTTCAAAGTCTATAATATATTTTAGTGACCTCCTGTATAAATAATAGTTACATAACTAGTTATTTAACCACTTAATGACTAATGTTCAATTCAAAAAAATAAGATTTTTTATTACGATACCATGCATTTGAAAATGAGCAAAAGATCACATGCAAAAATACATTTCACACAAATACTAGCTTCATCTGAGTGTTGAATGCACACAAGTGCAATACAAAATAGCACTTGGTGTTATTTTGTATACATTAGAAATAACAAGTGAACTTTATACTATTGATTGTTTCCCCGACTGGTTTAACTGTTTACGGCAATTTAACTATTTAAATTGCTTATACTATTATGTAATAGCTAAGTACTTATACTTAAATATATTGCAGAAGTGGCATTAGAAACAAAATTTTAAAGGTAATGACAACTGTAACTATAAGTTCTATGCATTAAGTTGTATTTAATAAGCAAGGTATTCTTAGTTGACTTATATGAAAAGGAATCTACTTACAAAACGGATGCGTAACGATCAACGCAAAGGACGAGACCTTTTCCAAAGGAGTGTGGTCGCACCTATTGAATGTAAAATGATAGCGGTCGACTTTCGCGTAACGTGTTTGATATGTGGTGCGCGCGATGGTGGTGCGCGGCGAGTAGCGAACGACTAGCCTGCGCCGTGGAGCGCGCGCTGCCGCCGCCGGCCTGCGTCATCGCCGTCGCGGACGTCACCACCGCATCTCGATTGCGGAATAAGGGACCGGTCAGCGAGACCCGCACATTTCATTAAAACAACGCGAATTTTCCAGATAAAAGTAAAAAAATAACCTCGACTTTGGTCGACGACCCTCCATATGCAAGGATTTTTTTAAAAGGCCTTGGAGTTCCTTTCATATTGTTCATCGGACAGTGCATTACTTAAACGGAACAGAAATATTAAATTCTCAATACAAAAGTAAAGGCATTTTTATTAATACAGAGCTTTATGAAACACGTCAGGAAAGTATGAAATATGATAAAACTACTTACCAAATTATTGATAAAGTATCACAGAGTGAAAAACTGGCGCCGAAGCCTCATGAAATATCTGAAATAGACACAAATACATTCACAAATTATATGAGAATATTTTAAGAAAACTCGTTTCGGTTTTTAGATTATTGAGTTCCAATGTCAATTGCCAAAATAAACAGTACAATTCACAGAAAGACCTCAAATAACCTTAAAGTAATATTGAAGGTGGTAAAAGACTTGTTTTACCGAATATATAAACATAAGGGTTGTTTGTTAAATATTTACATATATACAATCAAGGGGTAGGCAGAGGCATATTAGACGCTCACATTTTGCCAATCTTATTGTAGGTTTCACGTAATAGGTGTCGAGCCTATTGCCACTGTTGTTGTTATTTATGTTTGCCAGTGCCTCGTCCGCTGATCGGTAGGTGCACCACTTGCAGGTAAGGTTGGCTTGGTTTCCTAAGATGTTAGTAGGAAATAGACCTAATAATTAACATGAGGTTTCAATGTAATATTACAGTAGCCCACTAAAGTTTATAACCATAGAAGTGTTTCTCGCGTTTTGCAGAAACATAACTGAGATTTAGACAAAATGTGGTTAGACCAGAGAGCAGACCATGGACCCTGAGCTTAAGTTTGAGGCAACCGTGATAATGCTAGGATATGATGATAACTCGTGTATTGCAGAAATCACCTGCTGCAAAAGACAAACGCACCAGATTTACTACAAACAACAACCTTCAAAAAACTTTTGTGCAGTCGTCATAATTACTACCCATCGGATTTTCTTAGCCCAATAGGTGCCAGAGAAACGGGGCCTACTTCACCACTGATCACTGCCGAAAACATATTAGACTTATTATGTAAAAAGTATGTGTACCAGTACATTTTATATATAAGAGATATATACAGATAGTGTGATTTTTATGGCAGAGAAAGTCCCGTCAAATTCTTGTCAGCCATTTTAGAGATTAGCCGGTGCAACCAAAACGAGATTTTTATTGAAGCATTTAGTTTGTTTTTGTGAAAACGCAAACAAACACCTCCATTTCAAAAAGAATAATGAAAAAAATACAAAAAATAAGACATAAAGTCAGAGTGATGAACAAGTAATCAAAAAAAAGTACAAATAAAGCCGTTGACAGCATACACAAATGTTATTGTGTTTTTATTACAAGACTGAAGTCAGTAGGGAAAAGGGAACAGATTTATAGTCTACGGTTTCTGAAAGGTGGAAGCAATTCCTACCATTGTCCCCTCTCCAATTGCTTATATTCTTGTTTCAGGAAGGTCATTATAATGAAATAATACTGGTGTTCGAGATATAATTATAGCAATAAACTCTCAATTTTGGAGACGTGAGGCGCCTTAAATATTTATATTTGTAAATGTATCCTCTATGGGTTAAACCAGACTATAATATACTAACGTTATCTTTACGTAATTATATTTTCGTTATATGACGTAACTAATATAAGTAATTAGATAGCAATTAAGTCTAATAAATTGTATCCGGACCTATATGGAACAGTCTTTTGACGTAAACATATTATTTTACAATATTTTTTTATAAATTGCGTCGTTAAGAGCGTAACAATTGAGAACATAATTTTTGTAAATAAATTTACATCAAAGGGTAAGGGTTCAAACCTTCTCTCACAAAAAAGGTAAGTGACAGAACGAAAAGGTTTACATGAAAGAAACCCAATACGTACGTAACGTACAAAACGTCCATAAAACTGAAAATTGTAAATTCGCAAAAGAAAATACATATCGGAATACAAAATAATATATAAAATCATATTCCATAAATAAGTACATATCGGAACATCTCACGCAGTGCTCTCTAATCCTATTATGGGCACGAGAGAGACACATAGACCAAACTTTTAGAAATAATAATTAAGCAAATAATGTAATATAAAAGATCATAAATAGTTAACTTGCTAGAAGTTTCTTCATCTAAAGCCTGAACTCAAAACTCAAATAAATTATGACAAATTTGTCAATGACAAGTAGTCTCTGGACTTAGGTATTGTATGGGCAATTGGGCATATAATGTGCAAAGATGAAGAGCAAGTAAGGAGAAGAGTAATTAATACGAAGGTGGACCTACCGAAAAAGACATTGATTAAGTGCGTAAAAATGATTTGATGGAGAAGGAGGTGGATTTTTTTTTCTTTTTTTTAATGTGACACGTCATAATGACTACATCTTGCCTGATGATAAGCAGTCGATGCAGTCCAATAAGAAAATGAAAGCGCTTTATAACGTGAAATAAGCACGCTATAAAGCGCATCCACTCATGACGGCCTGCTAAAATGCCGTTTCACGCCCCGCTTAAAAGACCCCGGATCATAGGAAATAGGAAACACATGAGCCAGCAGCGAATTCCAGAGCTTAGTGGTCTTGCACAGAAACGACCTCCCAAATTTCTTGGTTCGAGTGCTGATATTCTGCACAGTATGAGGGTGGTTTCGAAGACCAGCACGTGTTGTTCGGCAGAGGAAAGGAGAGGGCATGATGAGATCGAAAAGCTCCTCAGAACACTCGCCGTAGTAGTTCCGGTAAAAGACACTCAGAGATGCAATGTCTCTATGCAGCTGTAGATTCTCGAGTGAGGCTGTTACCTCAGCATCCCCTATAATGCGAACCGCTCGCCGTTGCAGTCTGTCAAGTGCGTCGAGGAGGTACTTAGCAGAACCGTCCCAAAGATGGGAACAATACTCTACACTCGATCGCACTTAAGTCTTGTACAACAAACAGCGCTGCTCGGGAGTGAAAAACCGCCTCACCTTATTGAGTATACCCAACTTACGGGAGGCAGTTAAAATAACACCCTCGATATAGCATTTTGGATTTAGGTCCTGGCCGATGTCCATGCCGAGAATGCTGAGATCCGCCGAAATGGGCAACGGAGCGTTCTGAAGAGAGGGAGGACTAAGGAAAGGAGTAACCTTCGACGAGAATGCACAAACCTGGGTTTTGGTGGCATTAAACTCGACCAGGTTTTCAGATCCCCACTGAGTGACACGATTGAGAGTCCGGTTCACTTTGGCAACCAGGTCTTGCCTTTGCACCAGGATATCGGCTTGCTTTGCCGCAGGATGTCCCAAGTACCGCTCATGTACCGTACTGTCATCCGCATAACAATGAATATTGCCCAAGGACAACATGTCATTAATATGCAGAAGAAATAGGGTAGGCGAGAGTACCGATCCCTGCGGCACTTCGGCATTGACTTTGTAGAACTCGGAGGAACTGCCCTCTCACAGGACACGAATCCTCCGACCTTCTAGAAAGCCAGCCACCCAAGCGCACAAACAGGGCGGCATACCGAAGGCCGGCAACTTGGAAAGAAGGGAACGATGCCATACTCTATCGAAAGCTTTGGCGACATCCAGGCTTACGGCCAAAGATTCGCCACGCTTGTCCATCGCTTCACCCCATGCGTGAGTAACGAACGCTAGAAGATCACCCGTTGATCGTTTCGGTCTAAACCCATACAGACGATCGTGAAGCAGAGAGTGATCTCCCAGGTAACTGATTAGCTGAGCATTTATCACTCGCTCAAACACCTTGCACAGCACAGAAGTGACAGCGATGGGTCGATAGTTGGCTGGATCCGAGCGATCCCCTTTTTTGGGGATGGGTTGTATGTTCGCCTCCTTCCAAGACACCGGCACAACACCGGTATCGTAAGACTCTCTAAACAAACGTGTCAACACAGGAGACAACTCAGCCGCGCATTTGAGCAGCACAATTGCCGGAACACCGTCCGGCCCGCTAGCCTTCCGCACGTCGAGCGACCGCAGCACGGCACATACATCACACTGCCTGATACGAATATCAGGCATGGTGGACCCACAATGTTCTAAATTAGGTGGGGCAGCACCACCATCGTCGACGCGCGAGTTAGCCGCGAAGAGGCCAGCCAACAAGTTAGCCTTCTCTAGCGGCTGGTAAGCCAGCGATCCATCTGGATGTTTCAGCGGGGGCAGCGAGGGAGAGCAGAAGCCTGCACAGCTTTAGCCAGTCGCCAATAGCTCCGACTACCCGTAGGGTGCGAGATCAATTCCTTTTTTTTTTTTTGATTTACGTCGGTAACAAAATGCATTTACGCACTGTCTCCCGGCCAAAAGGGGGAGACCGGGAGGGGGTGTGGGGCTCACTGCGGCAGACGCGACCGCCGCAGTCCTACCCACTAAAAATCTTCCGACGACGCCCACCGCTGTTGAAGAAGGGGCGGGGGGCCAGCACCAGGGGATTTGTAGTTTCTGGCACCCCGCCCGCGGCCAACGTCCCCCGGATCAGAACCGGGAGGACCTCCTCAGAGAGGCGCAGTGTGTCGCGCCCCTCCTACCTCTTTTTGCGGCCATGACGTGACTGGCCGACTTCTGGGGGGTCTATAGCTAGACGGAAGGGGCCCCCTGCCCCCGCCGCCTAATACCCCCAGGCGCGGCCGGGCGGGCCCTCCTGGCCCGCCCGCTGCGCCAACGGCGTAGCCGGAGAGAGAGCGGGTCCCGCTCCCTCTCCCGCTCCGCGGCCTCCTTCTGCGACATCACCACTTCGCAGAAGGAGGCCATCGCCTCCCATGCCGTCTCGCTGTCGACCATCTTTTGCATGATGGTCGGCAGCGAGAGAGCCACTCCACCCAGGGCCGCGGCCAACGTCGACCGCGGCCCCGCCCACGCAGGGCACGCCACCAAAGTGTGCTGCGCGGTGTCTTCCGCGCAGTCACAATGGTGGCAACACCGGGTCGACTCCCCCCCGGCGACGTCACACAGATACTTCCCGAAGCACCCGTGCCCGGAAAGTACCTGCGTGAGCCGGAAGGTCATCGACCCCCACCGACGGCCGACCCATCGCTCCAAGATGGGCCCGACCGCCTCGAGGATACGGCGCCTCGATCCTTCGGCACGAAACTCGGCGCTCCGAAAAAGCTGCCGCCGCCATGCGCCCAGAGCCTGCCTCTGAGCGTCTCTACGCCACCGCACCACAGTGTCCGGTGCGGGGCGGAGACCCTGGCTCCGGGATTGCGCGCCTCGCCAGAACACTGCCGAGAGAACCAAGGCGTCTAGGTCCCACGGCAGTGACCCGGCGAGTGCGCAAACCACCTCCACAGAGATGGTGCGATAGCGAGATCAACTCCTGCCCAACCCTCGCCACTCTTTGTGCATCTGCTCCAGCGAGAGCCCTCCTATTAGACTTAGAGGCCTTGTTGTAAGCCACCTTCAAGGCGCTGGTATTAGGGTCGTTTCGTGCGCAGGCCCGCGTCCAAGCACAATACGCCACCTGCTTGCGTTCAGAAGCTTTGGCGCATTCGCGATTGAACCAAGGCCGTTGTCTACTAACGCTGGCAAGGTCTGTATACGGAATATAATATTCCATACCCAACAAGATCTCGCCAGTGATGGCAGAGGCGCACTCCGACGGTTCCTTTTCAAGAAAGCAGCTCTGGCCCCATGAGACGGCTGCAAAGTAATCAGTTAATCACGCATTCCGTCCCAATCAGCTGACGAGTAGTGCCACAGGCGACGCATGGTTTCCACCGTTCTCGGTGGTCCAATGCAACTCGGTGCTGTGGCAACAACCAAGCAGTGGTCAGACGAGCCGAGAGGTGCAAGCACCGACACTCTGTAACCTGCTGGGCGACTCGTCAACAGTAAGTCCAACAAGGAAGGCGCGTGACCTGTGATGTCTGGTATCCTAGTAGGCTGGGCCACCAGTTGCGCTAAGTCTTGCGTCAGAGCAAAGGCATGAGCGACTCTACCTGCGTGATCAGTTTTAGAAGACCCCAACCATGCCTCATGATGGGCGTTGAAGTCCCCCAAAACCACCTCCTCGTCGTTAGGGAATCGCTCCTGAGCGACATCGGTCACTCGGCTGAGATGGTCAAAAAGACTGCTAGTACTAGCATCTCCCGTGTGAGACCGGTATAGGCACGCATAGATACGGCAACGAGAGCCAAACTCAATGCGCACCCAAAGGACAGGAAAGTAAGGGTCTTCCAAGCAGTGCAGACGGCGACAACAAATGTCAGCCCTCACGTACAAGCATACCCCAGCTTTCGCGAGGACACGCTCCTCAAGCTGGTAGCCAGGGTATTGCAAGTACGACGTGTCAGCAGGACGGCGGATTTGAGTCTCCGTCAGAAAAAGCAATGCAGGCCGCGCCGTCTCAAGATGTTGATGGACGGCGTTGAGGTTAGAATGGAGTCCACGGATGTTAGTGAACTCCACCTCAAACAGCGAATTGGAGGTGGGAAGGGATGCCGCTGTATTTCCTGCATTGTTTCTTGTCACTGCCATTGGAAAAGGGGAAGAAGGGGACGTGAAAGAGGAGCTGCTACTGATGCAAAGTAAAACGAACAAAGCGAAAGTCTTCCGCTTCAGCATTAGATAAGCGTTACGACCAAACCCGACACGCCGGACGGAAGGGCCCCCATACCCCCCCGGAAGTGGTCGCCGGGTCCCACCATTTCCGGTCACCAACCGGCACGACGATCCACTCCAAGATTATGCGCGACCTGGTGGGGCAGCCTTCCGAGGTGGTTAGCCCCGGTCGGGCCCTTGTACTATGCCGCGGGCGGCCAGCGGCACCACCGTTTCTACGGGTCTCCCTGGCCGGCGCGTCGAGTCTCGTCTCCCGCTCAATGCTTCCACGGCAGCACTCTCTGGTCCACTCCTTGCATCAATAGCCGCTCCCCTGGCTCGGGTAGTGCGGCGCTGTTCCCGGAACGCGACCTGCGACGAGCACAGATCACTTGGCGGGCGTACACAACCGCACGGTGGTCGATAACCGGGCGAGCAGAACTCTACCACCGATTGCTCAATTAGCACCACCCAGGGATCGCATGTAGGGTTTCGAAGGGTACACACCTACGGATGCGAGCAATTATGACCCCCAAATGGATGAGTCGATGACGAATAACCAAGGTAAATTGAATTAGAAGACATGGCACACCAATCCCAATTAAACTAGAAACAGGGTAAGAGGATTCTAAGATTAACCGGTGACATTGAGATGTTCATAATTAATTTTACACAATATTTTATTACATTATTCAAAATGAATGTTTTATGATTACTATGTATGGTTGCAACCAGCAGGACCTCTTTTTATAATCAAACTCTGAATGTCAGCATCTCTAGAGAACAACAGTATAATATGCACTAATACATATTATTTGGAAACAACTGATCGATATCCTCTTTGATCTACTTTATAAAAGATAATTTTAACAATGAGCACGTTTTTCGATTTTTAGTAATGTATACTAAAAGTTGACTAAGGGTTGTACAATATGGTTATCTTCTAACGGTGCGTGATTATAACACTAAAACAGGCTAAGTGTTACCGGTATTTCTAGTAAATTAATAAAACTTCTGATATCTAAACTCAGATCTAACTTTATGTAATTCAACAGTCTTTAGTGTTCCATATTTACTTCTCTCTGTTATTTCATAAATAATATTGTGACTATATTAAATGAAATAAAACTAGAATAATCTTGTCTTGGGGATGAAGGAAAAAGGGATGCGCTAATTTGCTAAGTAGGCTTCAATAAAATTTATATTTTATGATTAAAAAAATCTATATAAGTAACCGCTTAACATACCTTCGAGAATCATAAAACAAGAATAAAACGTATGTAACTATAGCTGATCTATGCACATAAAAAAGCTATTGACATAATACTTGTGATACTTCGAAACTGATGACATAAACTGAACGATTTATGTTGCAAAATCTAGAGAGCCACTCCTATTAATAGATAACAAGAATAATTTTACATTTGAGGCACAGATAAAAAAATATTATACAATAGTACACGATAGTATAAGTATGTATTTAAAATAAGATAATAATTAATTTGAATCACGATCACACACATGCAGGCAGATATAACATTCAAATTGAACTTAAAATATAATGTTTAAAATTAATTTCAAAACATAAATATATGTACACATAAGTTTACATATAGTATGCCTAAAACGGACTCCACTCAGCATGTGCTGCAGTGGAGAACCAAAACAGCGCTGGTCTTCCGTGAAGACCTTGTAACTTTCGTGTGCAACAGCTACACAAAAGGCAGAAACTTAACAATAAAACAAATTATTTAAACCACAAAATACAATTAAATGAAAAGTTAAAGTAGTAAAAGTAGTGAGTTACAGCAGAATTACACTTCCTTATGTAAATTACTTTATTATATAAAAACAATAAAATAAAAATGACATATTTAGTTCGCTTTCCATGACATGTGTGCAGCAGTGACGCAAAGGGCTCAAAGCTCAGTGAAACTTTGCCCTTGATGAGAGCAAACACAATTTTCATCTTTCACCGAACAGAGTTTGAGAGAACATAACAATTTTATTACAAAGGATATCAAACAACAATAACCGAATTAATTCACAAACCATTAAATTTTAAAACAAATTTTAGCAGACCTAAAAGGATTAATAAATAAATAAATCTACTTTTCGACGCACAGACGACCACTACTACTTAATCCTGACTTTTAGTTTTCCAATATAGCGTGTTTAAGTCTTTTCTTAAACTAATAGTTAGACCACAACAATCGTATTGGGGGAGGTATATATCATCACAGCATTTGGTCGCCTCATATCGGAAACTACCCGTAAAAGCGAAAGTTTTACGTAATGAAAGACTGATCTAGGAACCCTGAGCCCATACCTGTGATTGAAGTTACTGATTCAACTTAGAATATAAGTACACATACATACATTCACGCCTGTTTCCCCGAAGGGGTAGGTAGAAGCATATAATATACGCCCACATTTCGCCTATAATATTTTTGGTTATGATTAAGTATTGAACTTTAGGCGCAGAGCGGGTATATCGACCTCCGCGCCATATCGATCCTGTTAATCTTTAAATACGTAAAGGCGTCATTTAACCCACAAACAATAACTTAGGCCAAAATTCGGCTTACTTTTGGGTATTTATAGTGTTAACATACGGAGTTCAACTCTCCGTTTTTCCGAACCATGAACATTAAAGATATTATCTATACTTATATAACTCACTCCCACTCACCGCTAATAAGAAGTAATCTCGAAATTAGTATAATACGGATATTTCGAGGGTCTGTGCAAAAGACTAGTAGCTTTTGTTTTTCAAC
The DNA here is from genome assembly GCA_949126915.1 of Musotima nitidalis. Lineage (NCBI taxonomy): Eukaryota > Metazoa > Arthropoda > Insecta > Lepidoptera > Crambidae > Musotima > Musotima nitidalis. The sequence continues at coordinate 7,740,683 of OX421419.1, forward strand.
ATTAATGGTAGCGTCTCGCAAGGCTCAATGCTGTCTCCAACGCTGTTTTTATTGCATGACATGCTATCTATTAAAGACACTCATTGGCTCATTGCAGATGACAGTGATGCGTATTTTATAAGAGTCGTACAAACATGCTTCAGTTTGCAGTGGAGAATAGCATATCTAATAACCAATAACCAAGACATTAATAGAATTGAATTTTTTTGTTATTGTACCAAGTACTTATTGTAAATTTATATGTAAAGTACTAAGTATTTTAATAAATTAATAAAAAAAATTATTATAGTATCTTTAAGATTAACAGGATTATTTAGATTTGTCAAATATTTATACACATATAAAATGAAAATGTTACAAAAATTAAAGAGATATTAGCGGTACGATAATAAAAAAAAAAGCAAATGAATTCTTTGTCAGAATTTGTCAAGGATTGTCAGTTTATCTGTCTGTTGTGGTTTTTCTCAAGATTTGTCAGCCTGTCAGTGACTTTTGTCGGGGGGGATTTGTCAGTCCGCCTGTAGAGAGGACTGTCTGTCAGTCAGTCAATCTGTCGGTGACTCTAACAAGGGTTCTAAAAGGCAACGAGATTAAGAAGAATGCCCCAAGAAACTCATCTTGGCTTATTTAAAATTATATCATAATTCTTATTATGACACAATGTTAATGTATTTTGAATTGTGATTAGAAGTGGAAATCAGGTAACATTTAATTTTATCACAAAGAAATAACAATAAAAAGCTAAATTTATCATTCTGAAACATTTCAGGAATTGGAGATGAAATTATTTTTATGTAGCAGTATATTAAATACAACGACAGCCCAGTGGCGAGACCCATATACTTCTAATTCAGCTAGTCTAGGGTTCAAACCATATGACTTTTAGAAGTTATATGCGTAATTATATCGGCCTCGGAGAGCATGTCAAGTTGTTGGTCCCAACTGTCATTAACTCTATGGCAGTTGTGTTATTAGGAAGTCAGTGCCTTCGAATATTCTAACAACTGGTTTAACTATTGAATGATGATTCCATTTGGGTTGTGAAGGTCAGATGGCAGTTGTTCCATGTAATAAGTTCAGCCAAATCTGGTTAGACCAGTGAGCAGACCCTGTGCTTAAGTCTGGGGGCAACTGGGATAATGCTAGCATATGATGAAGGGAAGCATTAAATAAATACAATGCCCAGAAACAGTATATCGGGACAAGTAATTTGTTTTTGACAGCATGAATTGTTAAATTTTTGATACAATTCCAAAATGGGTCCTCCAGATGACCCCATTAACAACTTCACACACATGAGAAGCACCAGAGCTACAACTGCCTTGTGTCTGTACATTTAAAGATTTCGGTGTAAAGATTTTTTTTACCATCTGCTTAGAGCAGTGGTTCCTAGCCTTTTCAGTTCCGTTACCCCTATGATCTATGTAACTACGGATATTGTTTTTGATATTCGTAACAATCATAACACAACAGACTTAAATGGTTATTTTGTTACATCCAACATTTTCAATCATGCCTCTGCCTACATCTTTTGGGAGACGGGTGTGATTTTATGTATGTTTGTATTCAAAAATAAGTAAAATTCAAAAGTAAGTTTGTATTTAAATTATTAAAAAGATCATTGGGCAAGTCAAATCTAGTGAAAGACAAAGTCAGAACTATGTAATCACAAATTTGAAAAATAGGCAAGGAGAAATAAATTTGGGCGAAGACCAACAATAGCTTATCCAAACATCTAGATATTGATAAATTTTCACAAAAATGTTTGTACCAACCATGGCTAAAATTATGTTTCTTCAGTTGTCAGTAAAATCTGGTTAGGCCAGTGACCAGGGGGCCTACCGCCGAGTTCGATGGCAATCGATTATAAGGCAAAATGGATTTCGAATTGATTCTGTCGTACCGCCGAACTCATGGAAATCGAAACAAAATGGCGTTCTCCATTTACCTATTGGTCTGTCACGGACTGAAGATCATGAATGAGAGGTGGCTGTCGGCAGATTCCCCGGTATGGATTAATGAACGCAAAACAAAGTTTGATCTAGATGGATTACTGGTAATCCATCGAATTCGGCGGTAGGCCCCCAGGTGGTGAGCAGACCTTGGGTCTAGCCTAGGGGCTTAGTCGTGGGCAACTGGGATATTATGAAAAATTTTGTCTTCAGGTGGCTTAAAAAGTTTAGGTACTAAAAGAACACAATTAAAAATAAATAATCCTATCGTCTATAAATTTAGGGGAAGGTGTGTGAAGGTAGTAGTAGAGAACTGACATAATTTTGTTAAAAAATTTTCTTCTGTATTAAAAAATTGCGAGCTCGTAAGATAGTTGATGAATTAACTTCAGCCTGAAGTGTATGCGAAACATACAGAAATATGAAAAATTATATGTAAACGAAAAAGATCAGAGTGGGCGTGTACAAAAATGAGTAATAACTCGACAGCTAAAAATACTTGCTACTTACCACTAAACATTTTAGCCATAATTTAGTTTGAGAATGATGTACAACTGCTTAATTATTTTCTATATCAAAAGACAGAAGTTTCCAATTAAAGCACTTGCCGATGTTTTAGCCTCAAGTCCGTTTCTTTTAGTGGTATCTCGTTACCTACTTAAAGCATTAATAAGGTTATGATAAATTTACGGCAATAATACGTAATATTTAAATATAGAAGCAAACTTAGTAATGCAACATATTATTTTATATTTTTAAACTTATTCACTAAACGCTTTCATTTTAGAAAAATAAAAAGAAATACTAAAAAACGAAACCTTGACTGACTAACTGACAGCACTTTTTTAATAATTTTGTTTTTTTAATAAACTCTTTACGGTAAAGGCTATAGTAATCTCCATACTGCCTAGACTGACAATAAATTTTCTTTATATTCATAGAATAAATTTTTCTTTAGTAAAATGGCTTAAAAATCGCATTAAAACTATAACAAATATCTCCAAATTGAATTAAATTAACTGTGTTTTGTACAAATTTATACAATAGTTTATGAACTAGTCATGGCAATAAGATCCTGAATATACCGTGAAACAACAAGGCTGTCTAAAAGTAAATAAAAGTATAACACTAAGTTTAAACTCAACATTGATAGCAAGACGCTTACATCTGACTTAGATATTGCCAATGCTTTTGAATATATTTTAACAGATAATGTAAACATATGTTCAGAAGATTTTATGTTTAATCATGTAACACATCTATAGATATAATTAAGACATTTCGATGGTAGCAATTTACAATGTCGTAAGTGTCGCAAGTGTCGAATTTTTTACTTACGACATTGTTTCAAGTAACGACTTTTCACTTACGACATTGTTAATTGCTACCACCGATTTAATACTCTTAATGATAAGAAGATTGCAGACCTCTGGAGCAATTCCATCGTAGTCACCAAGCCTTTCATTGTTTCGGTGGCGCACAGCTTAGCTATAATATTTAATAAATGTGTAGATTGCGGCATGTTTCCAGATTTAATGAAAAATAGTAAAATCATTCCATTATTTACATCAGGCAGTACAGCAGACCCAACAAATTTTAGACCTATTTCAGTGCGGCCTACTTTCAGTAAATTTTTTGGAAACCTTATTTACAACCAAATGTTAAGATTGTTCAATAAAAATGGGTTAATGCATTCAAAACAATTTGGATTCACTAAGGGTCGCTTCACAACCGATGAAGGTATTGTGCTTGTTATGTTTGATGCTTGGGAAGATTCTTTGGATGCTTTAGGTATGTTTTGCAATCTGTCCAAAGCTTTTGATTGTGTTTCTCTTGAAACATTGATAAAAAATCGGATTTTCTTAGGATCATACTTCTAGGATCTTCTTATTTCTTACATAAGTAATAGGATTCAGAGGGTTAAACTTAATGGAAAGCGATCTCAGGGTTCTGTTGTAAAAATAGGAGTACCGCAGGGCTTGATTCTCGGCCCGTTTTTGTTTTTAATTTATTTTAATGATTTGCCACATTTGGGAAAGGTAAATCACGAGATAGTATTGTTTGCTGATAATACATCATTATTATTTAAAATAAAGCGATATCAGAACTCAGACCATGTAAATAATACGATCTCAAGGGCGGTGCACTGGTTTGACGTTAGCAATCTATTATTAAATGGAGCTAAAACAAAATGCATTAAATTCGTGACAACTAACATCAGACAAGTAAACACCACTATTAAAATAAAGGACGATGAGTGGGCCCTTGTGGATACCACCAAATTTTTGGGTGTTATATTAGATTCTAAGCTTCTTATTGTTGAATTGTCGAACAGACTCAGCTCGGCAAAGGAAATTCGCCAATTAACAGACGTTAAAACAGCGAGGCTTGTTTATCATAGCTATTTCAATAGTGTTATGTCGTATGGTATTCTTCTGTGAGGTTGTGCCGCAGATATTCAAACTATTTTTTTTACTGCAGAACAGGGTCTATTCGAGCAATTTGTAGCCTATCATGTAGATATTCACAAAGGGATAAATTTAAAGAAATTGGTTTTTTACAGTGACGGGTCAGTTTGTTTATGAAAACCTAGTGTATATTTCAATATAGATAAATTTTGTAAGAAAAGCCAGATATATAACCTCAACACAAGGAATAAGCTACTAGTTGTATCTGCCACTAGGCTCCAAAAAAATAACAAACCTTTTAAAGGTCTATGTGTGCCCTTCTATACTAAAATCCCAAGCAATATACAGCAATTAAGCCTAAATAAATTTAAATGAACATTATAACGCAAGCTGTCTGTAAAGGGATATTATTCTATCAAAGACTATTTGGCGGATAAAAATGCTTGGAATTAAACTGCCGTTTCATACAGGCTTTATATTCTAGGCAGGTTTAAATATGAATGTTGACTATGAATATTGTTAATGTTGTATCATATTGCATTGTATAGCTTCACAGACAAAAGAAGATTGTTGATAACCAATTGATTATTTAAAAAAGAATAGCCTGTAAGTTTCTTGCTATTTCTTCTTACAGAGCTGGAACTGGTACTTAAATTCACTTACACTTAAATATTAATTGTTTTGTTGAATGTAAGTGAATACAAGCATCGTGATTTCAGTATAATTATAAATTTTAATAAATTTTGTCTATGTAAAGTACCTACTATGTAATAGTTTATGGAATCAAAAGTTTTTGATGTTGAAGTTGAAGTCCCGTCGTATTTTGATAAGCTCATCAAATATCACACGACATAGCAAAGTATGTGTGAACTAATAAAATGAAAAACAGAGAGTTGTATTCCTGTATATATTATACCGATGGGGTGTTAAGGTTCTTGAGTGGCGACCACGAATCAGCAAACGTAGTAGAGGGCGGCCTCCCACGCGATGAACTGATGATGATGATATGATAATTATATGATGAGTAATATTTACAATTTAAAAAAAATCAATATGGTGTGTACGGTTTTGATCAAATACAGTCTCATAAAAGTACTGTAGCGTAGAAATATAATTTAGCTTTGATTGCTAATATAAAAAAATATTTTTTTAATATATTTTTATTTCCACAATAATTTGTGGCAGATAGCGACATCTAGTGAAGCGGCGTTGGCACGCTTTGCATAAAGAATGGAGATCTCAGTCAGTACTATTTCCTTAGTTAATGTAATCGTACAAAGATGGCGTCATCGTACTGATTCTTGTGTTCGAAATGTGGTTATGCAATGGTAATCAAGGCACGATTAAAAAAAGTAGTAACAACTTCTGTTTACTATAACCCTGCCGCATTTTTATGCCTGCAAGAATAGACCCTCTATCCCTATACACCCTGATAAAAAGTATGAACACTCACAGAGATAAAAAGTACGAATAGTGTAGGTACCACATTTCAAGAATATCGTTAAGCTGTTAAAATCAATTTATTGGAACGAATATTTATTAAGCCAGGATTATTGGAATATTTGTTTACATATTGTTGTGTAAAAATGTTTACCATGAAAATTGTTTCATACAACAATTTTTTTAATAAAATAACTAAAAAAAAATCTATGCCGACTAGAAATTACAAGTAAAAAGTTTGGGCGATAAACTGTTAAAATCATTTAAACCAATTTTTCTAAGGTGGTGGGGTGGCCGTGTTACAAGCATTGCGACCCTACAAACTTGGATTTAACATTACAACTTTACCTTTCATACCCTTTATATTTAAAAAAATAATAATATTGGCTCTTCTGACAATCGCGACCCCATATTACTTATTATGTATATTTTACGAACTATAAATTATAAATCTACAAAACAACAACTTAATAAATTCATGGTCCTATCAAAACCTACAGAGCCCTTTTTTATCGTCGTTAAAAAAAATCTGGGATGGAGTCCTACCCACTAAAAAACTTCCGACGACGCCCACCGCTATTGAAACAGGGGCGGGGGGCTAATGCCTGGGCTTGTTTTTCTGTACCCCCTCAGATGGGTGCAGTGATTACACCCACTCCTACCTCTTAGGCGTAACACTAATAAAGTGCGTCTACCTTTTTGCAGAATCCCATATTAGGTAGTAGGTGCCCCAGCGCCCACCCCTGAGACCCTCACGATGTAATATGCTGGACGGCAGCTCTACGAGCCCTCCTGCCCCGAAAACGACGGATCCAGAGAGACTGCGAATATCTCTCTCTCGCTCTGCGGCCTACTTCAGCGACATGAATTCATCGCAAAAGGAGGCCATTGCCTCCCAAGCCCCTTAGCTGTGAACCATTTTTTGCATAACGGTAAAGGTCCTCACTGCTCAGAGCCGTTACCAGGGCTGTTCGTGGGTCCCGCCCACGCAGGGTAGACCACCATCATGTGATGTGCAGTGCCTTCCTTACCTATGAACTCACAATGAACCCCCCCCCCCCCCCCCGACATCTTTTTTTACTTATATGCAATACAATATACTTTTTAAATAAATAGTGCTCGTTGAGCGTAACATGGCGTGAATGATTCATGTGACGCAATATAACGTCATAACATTTACGCAAATTAATATTGTTTATTTTATAGAAATACTCGTTGTTCCTGTGTATCAACCGCGTGTCACTTCACTGTTTAAAAGAAAATACACTGAAAAATATCAGTATCTTTGGACTTCTTGGCGGGAAAATGAAGTGTTATGTCTGCAGTTTTGTTTTGTTTTCTAAAATTTGTGATATTTTGAACATTAATGTCATAATATCATATTGGTAGATTATTAACCGATAAGTGTTTGTGAACGTACGTTAGTGTTGGTTAATCAAACAAGACAGTTTAACATAACTTTTCGAATTCACTCAAGAAGTCCAGATTCAGATGGATGAGATCTCAATATAGTGCCACATCTTTACTGAGGAATTCAGGGGTTTAAGGGAGGACAACTCATTTACCATTTATCATCTTTATCTACACCCATTCTCATTTACTTTGAATATTATTAATATATCTCTTACTTGACACTGGCTACATGTGCAAAACGCACAAAGCCATTATTTAAATGAAAAATAAAACTGAATCAACATAGAAAAGTGAAGAAGAATGTCTGCAGTTTGTTTTATGCAGTGCAGTTGCAGTTTTATTTTCAAAAAAATATGATATTTATAGCACTAATGTGTAATAACGGTGGATTATTAACCGTTAAGTTTTTATGAACGTACGCATATCTTTACTGAGGACTCAACGGATTTAGAGGGAGGGAATCTCATTTATCATCTTTATCACCGCTCATTCTCATGTACTATATTTATTTATTTATGTTTATATACTATTAATAAATCTCTTACTTAACACTGGCTAATTACACGAAGCTATTGCTTAAAATAAAAACAGATATAGATAGACAAAAATATTCCCATGCAGAATGACATCTTATTATATCCTTTTTTGCACATTCAACAAAACAAAAAAACACATCATAAACAAATCAAACAAGTACAAAGGTGGGCTTATCTCTAATTAAGTGAGATCTCTTTAAGCCAACCCTAAAAGGAGTGAGAATTTTGTATGTGTGATAAAAATTATTATAATAGGACAATAAAATAAAAGCAAAACCAAATACAAACAAACAAAAAAAAATATACAAAGAAAATATAATATTATACATATACATATTATATATAAATAAATAAAGTACATACATACAACTCTTTAACTCTGTGATAAACTCTTATAGTAGTTCTCCTTCATCTTCTTCCTAAAAGACACCACTGACAGGCTCTCACGGATATGAAATCAGCCTGCAGCTTATTCCACAACAGTGCCGCGCGGGCGGATAAAGACCTGTGAAATAATTTGGTATTCGATAAAGGTAATACAAACATTTTAGTTATACAGGATCGTTTAGGACGGGATCATGAAGAAAGCTGGTCAAAGCAGGCACACAAATAGTAAGGAATCTGGGGATAACGGAGAATCTTGTAAAGGAGGCAAAGGATGTGCATATCTCTACGTAGCCTAATAGGAAGCCAATTGAGCTTAGCACGATACTAAGAGACGTGGTCATTTCCTAAGACCGAAAATAAATCGTATTGCAAGGTTTTGCAAGCGCTCTAACTTGTTCTGCAGGTCCTCAGTCGCATCCAGGTAACAGACATCAGCATAGTCAGTAATTGGAAGCAGTCAAGTATGAGCTAATATGATTTTTAGTTTTGTGAGGAAGGAAAAATTGAAGCCGCTTAAGAGAGTGATACGAAAAGTGCACACGTCGATTAGTATCATTAATATGCGCTTTCTATGATGAGGTGCTGTCAAAATAAGGCCAGGGTTTTCGTTTTAGCTGTGTATTCAATTATAGATCCATCATACATGACCTCAGGAAGAGATGAAGGGGAAAGCCTACCGAGCATTCCACTGCTGCCAATAATAATCGGTTGGGACTTCAAAGGATTAACAAGAAGTCCAAACTAATCTGCCCACAGCTTGATAGCTCTTAAGTCAGCATTAATAGACTAGATGGATATATGAAAGTCCACAACATTGAAATGTTGGTAAATTTCTTGGTCTTCTGCGTGTAAGTGGGAAGAAGATGTAATTACCTTAGTTAGTTCGTTTAAATATACTGAAAAAAGAAGTGGAGACAAATGTACTCTTTGTGGAACACTAGCAGATAAAAGAGACCATTCAGAATATGCATTATCGCACTGAATTCGCTGTTCACGTTCTCGTAAGTAACTAAAGAAACCTGCTACCATTGTGGGGGGAATATTAAGAGAGAAAAGGATAGCAAAGAGAACATCAAAATCAACGGAATTGAAAGTGCTGCTGAAATTCAAAAGGACAACAACAGCCAGCATTTTGTTATCAATAGCATGGCGAATCTCCTCTGTGACATTTATTAGGGCCGTGACAGTACTATGACCAGGCCAAAACCCGGACTGAAATGGGCTTATGAGATCGTTACATGACAGATAAGCACTAAAAACTGACTGTGGACAGCCCCTTCAAGGATTTCAGATAGAAAAGGTAAAATGGAGGTGGGTCGGTAGTGGGCACAGGATGTAGGATGGGCATGACATGGGCAAGCGTCCACCCACTAGAAAAGATTTTGGACGATTGTGAAAAATTAATTATATGTGAGAGAATAGGCACAATAGTGTTTCCTGACACACTCCGTCATAACCCACAGCTCTAGAAGAAATGGACAGGATACTCTTTTTTATTTCCACCTCAGCAACAGTATGAAACGCAAAAGGTTCACAATTAGGCAGCGACATGCCAGATAGAAAAGAAATTGTAGCAGACTTGACGCCATCCAGTAAAGTGACAGGGGCATTCGCAAAATGTTTGTTAAGATCATTAAGCTGCGTGCGGGGTGTCAGCGCTGTAAGTACAGCTTCTACCAACGCCATGGGAGTTGAGAAACTTCCATGCTTGAGCAGGAGAAGTGTCTTCCAAAGAGGCATGAAAGTATCGACGCTTAGCATCCCGAAATAGCCTGTTGCACAAGTTCAACAGTAAATAGAAATGTGAAATTGATTTTATTAAAATCCTCTCTCAAGCGTTCAACATTACACCCCACAAAGATTCGCCTAAAAATTACCTTACTTTTACGTTTGGAAGTACGAATACGATAATAACCTCCACCAGCCCCTATTAGGTCATTTATGTAAAGTTTATAACCACACAGATAATAAAGGGATGATGACAGCGAAGGTTTCAGACACTAAAATACCATCAGCAATGCCACTGTTAAAGGATGTGATCATGTCAGAGATAAGTATGTGACGGAATGCTTTGCGCATTGATATGCACCAGATTATGAAGCGCGTATTTACCACGAAACATAGATTGTAGCTTAGCATCTAACAGGTCCCCGTCAGAGTCAGATGAGGAAGAAAGGTCACTTAAAGCGCTTTCAAATTCATCAACAGAGTCAGAACCAAAATATTCAGAGTTTATTATAGACATACTAAATTAAATTATTATAATAATAAAAAAAAGAAAATGATAAATTAATATATAAAATAAAAATTAACAAGATACTTACGAAACTACCAGTGAAGATTGGGTGCAAAATAATAATTTTAAAAAAATAACACACATCTACGCTAAGCACATAACACCCTAGAAAACAAAATTATATCGATAATGCATCTATGAAACAAAGTGTATATAAAAAATTAAACACAAAAACATTTCAAAACATATAACTTATTTATCTTATGATATATCATAGCGAACAATATTCGTTTAACTGTACATAAGATTCAATGGCTTCACCACAAACTCATCAATGTTAACAGTGGTTGACAGAGATAGGCCTCTATTGTAATGCACAATTTCTCCATTTTGCATCTAATAAACTACATAAACACGAAGCACCTATATTACTGAGAGTATATAGTATGAGCTGGTCTGACGGGTGATCGGTTGTTCGTTGAGCACATTTGCCTAAAGATGTCTTACATATTCAGGTGTCTTGCTCAAAGGAAATTTAAGGCACTGTAATTCCAAAACTTCGCGACAGCTAGAATAATCTAAAAACCAACAACTTAATAAATTCCTGCTAGTGGTGCACCTTGACGAACAACAGACGAGGCTCTGGCAAACATAAAAGTTCCCGGTAAGCGGCAAAAAGCTATTATATGGGATCAAAAATATTATAGGCGAAATTTGGGCGTATATTATAATATATCGTGCGTATAGATGCAAAAACCATATCAGTGTTATTACAAAAAATACTTTAATCACTCCTTAGATATACATTGACCTAAACAGTGTCTAAAAGACCTAAACAGTGTCTAAAAATGTAAACGATGTTTAAGGTATGTTTAACTTTCGTTATTACAAAACACTGTTTAGCAAACGTTTAGTTAATATCGCTTCTAAGCGATACGTTCATTAAATAGGCTTTCATTCATTCTTTCACACTCTGTGTTAAGCGAATCATAATCGATTCAACGAAGTTCATTATTATAAAATTGAGTGTCACGACAGTTATGCATATAATCTAAATTTTCCAAATCGATAAGGCCTTAGATCAAATGAAAAATGGTAGATACCTTATTACTACTAAGATAATGAAGTCGTATTGTATGTGCGAGTGACTGAAGTGTTGCAAATCTCCCCAGACATTACAAGTATAATAAAACACTAGAACTCGTTAATCTGCGATTGTAAAAATAAACTATTTATGTTAATAATTTACTAGAATGTACTACATAAACAAATATAACTAAGTATACTTAACATTTTATTACTATGAAATTTAATGAGAATAACAACTAATTACTACTCGTAGTCAAAAATAAGCAATAATTTATGAATTATTTAATGAACAACTAGATTTAACTAACTAGTAATTAAACAGCGTCCTTCCTCCTCTCTCCTACACTATGCTGTGCCCGACAGGGTCCACAGTTGATACTTTTGTACCTAAACTACCATCCTGTAAAACACATAGTTGGAATGCAATAAAGTATTGAGTATTGATTTAATTAGGTAAATTCCACTATAAATCGTTTTAAAGTGGAGTTTACCCGGTATATCGCGAATTTCAAATTTTCGGACGATGTTTGCAAAAATCAGCTCTGTATGAAGTAGAATTTTAATTAAATTAAAACACTTAATGTAATATAGTATTACAATAGTTATAGTAATATGACATATGCAATGCGAGAATTTCTTGGTTCGAGTGCTGATTATCTGCACAGTATGAGAATGGTTTCTAAGAGTTGGAGTATTCTTTCCATCTTTGGGACTGTTCGGCTTTGTACCGCCTCGACGCACTTGACAGACTGCAGGCAACGGCGAGCGGTTCGCATTATAAGGGACGCTGAGGATACAGCCTCTCTCGAGGATCTACAGCTACGTAGGGACGTTGCATCTCTCAGACTCGTCTACCGGAACTACTATGGTGATTGTACTGTGGAGCTTTTCGTTCTCATCCCGCCCTTTCCTTTCCTATCCCGAACAACACGTACTGCTCTTAGAAAACATCAACATACTGTGCAGACTATCGGCACTCGAACCAAGAAATTTGGTATGTCGGTCTGTGTAGGACCATTAAGCTTTGCGATTCGCTGCCGTCTTATGTGTTTCCTAGTTCCTATAAACTCGGGTCTTTTAAGCGGGGCGTGAAAAGGAATTTTAGCAGGCCATCATAAGTATGTGCGCTTTGTACAGAGCTTATTTCACGGTATAAAGCGCCTTAATTTTTTTAGACTGCATCGACTACATTATAAAACTGAACACTGCAGGCCTGCAGCCTGCAAGCTAGCTGCTTTGGAGTAATGGGGCTGATATAAAAAAAATATATCTTAGGCAAGTTACCAATGATATTGATAAGCCAGATTTTGATTATTTATACTTTACACTTTGGGTTATATTATTGCAGTTTTTGTATGGATTCCTTAGTAAAATTGCTTAAGAGCGTTGATCGCCTCAATCTCCGTTTCGACTAAAAATAGGCCGTTTTGAATGAGATATTCTTTATTAAAACGTAATCTTAGTAACATGCTAGTCACCAATTATTGTAAACAGTATTGTTGTCAAAAAACTTACTAAAAATCATTTTTCTTTTGATTGTATTTATGAATACCAACCATTTACCTGAACACTGTTTTTTAAACTTGACTTTTATAAAAAATTTAAAAGCTTAAATTTTCTGATACCACTAAAAAAAAAGGTACACAATTTTTTAATACATATCTCTATGCCAATAATACGAAAAACCTTCAAATTTATGATTATTTTTATACGAAATTAAAATCCATCTATGGTGAAATTATAAGGTAATTATAAAATAATAAACTTTTGTTAAACAGGCAAAATTTACAAATGAATAACTTAAATTTACAAAAAGTTCTGGGCTAACGTGTAAGGACAACACATTATCTAAAGTTTACATACAAAAAACCTTTAAAAAATCTGTATGATTTTTACATATTTATTAAAAGTGCCATTATAACACTCCGCGCAAATAGTGTTAAATTAATTCGCCGCTAGGTTTTTCAGAGGGAGGACGTTCTTAGAGTCTCTTAATATTCATTTTAGGGAACTAGATAAGTATTATCACTAGTATAAAAATACTATTAACAAAAAGGTAAGTATTTAAATATTATTACGTTTTGAATGGTCGTACTTGAAAATTATACAATGTTGTGTCTGACCTGACAGCAGTCCGTTGCGCTAGTTGACAAACGACTGACAGCAATGTTAAATGCTATTGTTACAATGAAAAGTTTATATTTCCAAAAAAGTTTGTTAAGTGGATACATTTTTAATTATTTTCCTCAACCCTAATTTTATCGCCGGGTTGATTAGTGAATCTAAACCATTGCGCCAAATAGGTTCATCACAGACATATATAACATCAATATATATGTCATTTCGTTCAAGTTCAAAACACGAGAAGTATCATATTGACGTACACAAATAGCGAAATACATTGTCGGCGTCATTATTAAGTTCCGAACGATAAACGCGTCCATAAAATTGTTTTGAAATTCACTGTCGTCGTTCTGTGGTACATTAGTCCGGTCATTTTAGACAATTGAAATAAAGAAAATTCCGACAGAGCCAAATCTTCGTAGAGACCTTAGGTTTACCACAAGGAATAAAGTGTCAAAAGTCCCCATCAGTCCCATGTGAGCTTAGGGACTTATTCGGGGCCCAAGGTCAAAATTTTAGGTTTTTTGGATTTTTCTCGAAAACGGTAAGTTTTATCGAAAAAATACCTCAAAGCCAAGTTGTAGATCTTAAAATTCTATATAAAAATGGTTTCTATGATTTTTTCTCTTAGACCCACTATTTCCCAGATACTGCGCTTGTAAGAATCACGTTCTACATAATATTTGAAAAATACGTTTTGTATACCCAGAGCCCACGGGGGGGCCGCACTGGGTTATGTCGGACTCGCACTGACTAAAAAACAAAGGAACACCTACTAGCGCGGTTGGATAGAGCGGACAAGGGACTTCCTTTCGAATTACACCATATCCACCCTCCACGCAGCCCACCATGGGGCAGGCTCACTGGCAACGGAGGGACCTAGGGATAGGGCCACTTCTCCGTTTCGGAGCCGTACAAGGCATATGAAAACTTCCCCGTTTTTTCACCCGCAGCTCCCAGCCACAGCACCTCGCAAGAGGGCGGCAGTCCGAGTCGCGACTCCCTCTACACGGCCGCTTTCAAGCTGCGCCGAGACGCAGCCAGGGGTGCGCCCATATCCACCAGTTTTGGTCCACGCCGTTGTGAACCCGGACCACCCACGGCGGAGTGGCTTCCCCTATCCGCAACCCGGGGACGCGCCTTTTTTTTAAATTTACGTCGGTAACAAAATTTACGCACTGTCTCCCGGCCAAAGGGGGAGACCATGAGGGGGTGTGGGACTTCGCATTCCTATCCACTATAAATCTTCCGACGACGCCCGCCGCTGTTGAAAAAGGGGCGGGGGGCCAGCACCAGGGGTTTTGTAGTTTCTGGCACCCCGCCCGCGACCAACGTCCCCCGAATCAGAACCGGAGTGACCTTCTCAGAAAGGCGTAGTGTGTCGCGCCCCCCCCCCCCCCCTACCTCCTTGTGCGGCCATGACTTGACTGGCTGGACTGGCCCTTCTGGCCCGCCCGCTTTTTTTTTTTGATTTACGTCGGTAACAAAATGCATTAACGCACTGTCTCCCGGCCAAAGGGGGACCGAGAGAGGTGTGTGGGACTCACCACCGGCAGACACGACCGCCAGCAGTAATACCCACTAAAAATCTTCCGACGACGCCCGCCGCTTGTTGAGAAAGAGGCGGGGGCCAGTATATGGGTTGCAGCTTCTGACACCCCGCCTGCGGCCAACGCAGACGCAGTGGACGCGCCCCTCCTACCTCCCCGTGCGACCATAGCGTGTGTGGCCGACTTCCCGGAGGGTCCATAGTTAGACAGCAGGGGCTCCCTGCCCCCACTGCCTAGACCCTCCTGGCGCTGCTGAGCGGGCCCTCCTTGCCCGCCCGCAGCGCCCTCCACAGGTCCCTCTTAGTTTCCCCCCCGGTAGTCAGTACTAAGGGCACCCAGAGTCGCCAATCTCTGGGTGTTACCTTTTCCCTAGCGCCTCCTGCGCCCTACCGGGAGGTACTCAGCCCCCCCACCACGACAAGGTGGAGACCAGTCGGGGGGGGCCCGCCCGCTGCGCCAACGAAGAGAAAGCGGATTCCGCTTCCTCTCCCGCTCCGCGGCCTCCTTCTGCGACATCACCACTTCGCAGGAAGAGGCCATTGCCTCCCACGCCGTCTCGCTCATCATTCGCATAATGGTCGGCATCGAGAGGGCGACTTCACCTAGGGCCGCGGCAAGCGTCGACAACGGCCCCGCCCACGCAGGGCACGCCACCAACATGTGCTGCTCAGTGTCTTCCGCGCAGTTATAGTGGTGGCAACACCGGGTCGATTCCCTCCCGGCGACGTCACACAGATACCTCCCGAAGCACCCGTGCCCGGAAAGTACTTGCATGAGTCGGAAGGTCATCGACCCCCACCGACGGCCGACCCACCGCTCCAAGATGGGCTCTACCGCCTCGAGGATACGGCGCCTCGATCCTTCAGCAGGAAACTCGGCGCTCCAGAAGCCGCCGCCATGCGCCCAAGCAGTGGCCCCTGCCCCCGCTACCTAAGACCCTCCTGGCGTTGCTAGACGGGCCCTCCTGGCCCGCCTGCTGCAGCCTCCACAAGTCCCTCTTAGTTTCCCCCCTGGTAGTCAGTACTAAGGGGCCGGGAAAAGGTAACCAGTCGCCAACCTCTGGGTGTTACCTTTTCCCGGCCTTCGGGAGATACTCAGCTTCCCCACGCCAAGGTGAAGACCTGTCCAGGGGTAATGGTAATTGCCTGTCATATATTTTCTACATCATATTTGACCTGCCATTGCCTTTTCCATGGCCTTTGGAGTAATGTACTATTCTTACTCATCTGCGGTGGATGATTTAGTAGTATTAATACTTGGCAAACTTTTGAAGAATCTACTTTATGTACCTAAACAGTAATTGTTTGACAATTTAATAGTATATACTAATATACTAATAGTAATATGCACAACCTATACTCAGGAACAAACCCTCGGCTTCGAAACCCGATCGAATCGCTGGTTTCGTAATCAAGGGGACCACTAGACCAGATTTAATAGAGGATCTATCGCTATAATTATAGATGTAACATAAAAATTTCAAACTATCTTACCTTTCAAATTTTGATTATATAAACAAAGTTGTAATATAACAATAGTTTAACTTGAGTTATAAGGACCAACGTGATTAATTTGACTACAGCAAGACATCGCTCAGGTATGGCCTTGCGTTTATGTCGATGTCGGTGCAAGTTTCTTATTTAAGGGGTTGTTAAGAGTAACTTGTAACTTTTAAATGTTCCATGTTACATACAAAATGAATGAAATGTAATATAGAAAAATGTCAATATCGATCTAATAGTTTTGAAGACAATGGAAACAAACAAGCAATACATTTTTTACATACATAGTTAAAGTCGCGACCTAAAATTTACAGATACCGCCTCCAGAAACTGAAAGTGTTTTTTTTGCCGGTATCATCTCAGCCATCCGACGTCCACTGCTGAACATAGGCCTCCCCAATAGATTTCCACATTGAGCGATCCTGAGTCGCCTGCATCCATCGGCTTCCCGCCGCCCTGACCAGATCATCGGTCCATCGCGTGGGATGCCGTCCTCTATTACGTTTACCGGTTCGCGGTCTTGACGCCCCATAGGTCGTCGGTTCTTCGAGCTATGTGCCCCGCCCATTGCCACTTCAGCCTGCAAACTCGCCTCGCTATGTCGGTCACTCCAGTCCTCCTACGGATTTCCTCATTTCTGATTCGATCACGTAGGGACACTCCGAGCATAGCTCTCTCCATTGCACGCTGAGCGACTTTGAGCTTTCTAATGAGGCCCATAGTCAGGCACCAGGTCTCAGTACCGTACGTCATCACTGGCAATACACACTGGTTAAAGACTTTCGTCTTAAGACACTGAGGTATTTTTGACGAGAAGATAAAGCGCAGTTTCCCGAACGCAGCCCAACCGAGCTGGATTCGACGATTTACTTTTTTCTCGAAGTTGGACCTACCCATTTGGACCTTTTGCCCCAGGTATACATACTCGTCGACAACTTCGAAAGCCGAGCCTCCAATAATTATTGGGGTAGGCTTAACATGGACATTAGACATAATTTTCGTCTTGTCCATGTTCATTTTAAGACCTACCCTTTAGGAAGCTCTGTCGAGGTCTTCGAGCATTGTGCCTAGATCCACAAGCGAGTCCGCTATGACCACTATATCGTCGGCAAATCGAAGGTGAGACATATACTCGCCATTTATGTTGATGCCGTAGTTTCCCCAGTCCAACATTTTGAAAACATCCTCCAGGGCAGCAGTGAACAGTTTCGGAGATATGACATCTCCCTGTCTCACGCCCTTCCGCAGGAGGATAGGATTCGTGTGCTGGTTTAGTACTCGTACGGACATGGTGGCGTTTTTGTATAAACTTCTCAACACTTCAATATACCGATAGTCAATGCGGCATCGCTGCAGGGACTGAAACACTGCCCAAGTCTCGATCGAATCGAAGGCCTTTTCATAGTCCACAAACGCTAAGCAAAGTGGCTGGTTATACTCCTCGGTCTTCTGTATAACCTGCCGCAGCGTATGTATGTGGTCTATGGTTGAAAAGCCTTTTCGGAAACCGGCTTGTTCGGGAGGCTGGAAGTCGTCAAACCTATGACCGAGACGGTTCGTGATGACTCGTGAAAACAACTTATAGACATGGCTCAGCAGCGTGATTGCCCTATAATTCTGCAAAAGAGATTTGTCACCTTTCTTGAAGAAAAGTACAACCACGCCACTGGCCCACGCCTGTGGCGTACGTCCCTCGAGGATGACGGTGTTAAAGAGCCTCTGGAGTATCTTTAGTACCGGTGTACCACCCGCTCTCAGAAGCTCTGCTCTTGTTGTTCTTCAGCTGTTTCAGGGCCATCCTAATCTCGTATAGGCTGACATCCGGGATGTCTTCGGTGTAGTGCCTGGTTAGTTTGGCTTTAGGGTCTTTAGCCAAACAAGTAGCGGGAACCTGCGTACTAGTATATAACTGCCCATAAAACCCTTCGATTTCTCTCATGATCTCAGGTTTCGACGTGACTAGATTGCCCTTGTTGGTCTTCAGCTGCGTTAACTGACTCTGGCCAATAGACAGATCTCGTGCGAACACTTTCGAACCCTTGTTTTCTCTCTATTGCATTTTCAATACACTTAGTACTGAATCTGCGAATATCAAGTCGCAAGGATTTCGTGATCTGTCTATTGATACGCCGGTAAGAGAACGCATCTGCTGAAGACTGCAATCGCATGTGTCGTCGTGCTTCCATGAGATCAAGAGTCTCAGTCGATAATTTTTGTGTTTTATTTCGGGGTCTGGTCTTGTAAAATTTGGACCCCACCGCGTGGACAGTCTCAACTAGCCCGCTACTTAAGTCGTCGACGGACACGCAGTCCTCTAGACCTGCGAAGTGATTTTGAAGCTCGAGCTGAAAGTACTCGGGGTTTTGAATATGGGCAACTGAGGGTCGGAGCGTAGACTTCATCAGGCGGGACCTTTCAAGCTTGACATTTATATTCAATGTGCCTCTCACAATTCGGTGACCGCTGCCGGTTTTCACCCTAGCGGTTACAGAGACATCATTGAATATTTGCCGCTTAGTGGTCATGATAAAGTCTATCTCATTCCTCGTGAAACCATCAGAGCTCATCCAGGTCCATTTTCTCTGCGGAGGTTTCTTGAAGAAGGAGTTCATCATAAAGAGTCCCTCCTTCTCCATGAAATCCGCTAG